>RJWJ010000960.1:91296-160080 GCA_004363605.1 Indri indri | reverse complement strand
GGCTGTGCAGAAGCTTTTTAATTTGATCAGGTCCCATTTATTTATTTTGGTTGTTGCTGTGATTGCCTTTGGGGTCTTCTTCATAAATTCTTTGCCTAGGCCAATGTCTAGAAGAGTATTTCCAACATCTTCCTCTAGAATTCTAATAGTTTCACTCCTTAGGTTTAAATCTGTTACCCAGTGTGAGTTGATTTTTGTGCGAGGTGAAAGGTGTGGGTCCTGATTCAGTCTTCTACATGTGGCTATCCAGTTTTCCCAGCACCATTTATTGAATAAGGATTCTTTTCCCCAGTGTATGTTTTTGTCTACTTTGTCAAAGATTAGATGGCTATATGAGGATGGTTTTCTATCTGGGTTCTCAGTTCTGTTCCACTGGTCAATGGCTCTATTTTTGTGCCAGTACCAAGCTGTTTTGATTACTACAGCCGTATAATAAAGTTTGAAGTCTGGTAAATTGATACTTCCCATTTTGTTTTTATTGCCTAGAATTGTTTTTGCTATGCAGGGTCTTCTCTGGTTCCATACGAAGCGTAAAATTAATTTTTCTACATCTGTGAAGAATGATGTTGGTATTTTAATAGGGATTTCATTGAATCTGTAGATCACTTTGGGCAGTATAGACATTTTAACAATGTTGATTCTGCTGACCCACGAGCATGGTATGGTTTTCCACCTGTTTATGTCCTCTGCTATTTCCTTCCTGAATGTTTCATAGTTCTCCCTGTAGAGGTCTTTTACCTCCTTAGTTAAATATATTCCTAAGTCTTTATTTTCTTTGTTGCTATTGTGAAGGGAATTGAGTCTTTGATTTGGTTCTCGGTGTGACTGCTATTGGCGTATATGAAAGTCTCTGATTTGTGTGTATTGATTTTCTACCCTGAGACTTGACTGAATTCATTTATCAATTCCAGGAGCCTCTTGGTTGAATCCATGGGGTTTTCTAGATATAATACCATGTCATCAGCAAATAGTGAGAGTTTGATCTCTTCTGTTCCCATTTGTATGCCTGTAATTCCACCCTCTTGCCCGATTGCTGTGGCCAGGACTTCCAGCACTATGTTGAATAGAAGTGGAGATAGTGGGCAACCTTGTCTGGTTCCAGTTCTAAGTGGGAATGCTTTCAATTTTTCCCCATTCAGTATGATGTTGGCTGTGGGTTTGTCATATATGGCTTGTATCATTTTTAGGTAAGCTCCATCTATGCCTCTTTTGTTAAGCGTTCTTATCATAAAAGAAATGCTGAATTTTGTCAAATGCTTTTTCTGCATCTATTGAGAGAATTGTATGGTTTTTGTTTTTGCTTATATTTATGTGGTGAATTATGTTTATAGATTTGCATATGTTGAACCATCCCTGCATCTCTGGGATGAAGCCCACTTGGTCATGATGGATTATTTTCTTAATAAGTGGCTGGATTCAGTTAGCTAGAATTTTGTTGAGAATTTTTGCATCTATATTCATAAGGGATATTGGTTTATAGTTTTCCTTTTTTGTTGTGTCCTTTCCTGGTTTTGGTATCAGGGTTATGTTGACTTCATAAAATGTGTTGGGGAGGATTCCATCCTTCTCGATGTCATGGAATAATTTCTGCAGGATAGGCATCAGTTCTTCTTTGTAGGTGTGGTAAAATTCGGGTGTGAAACCATCTGGTCCAGGACTTTTCTTTTTTGGAATGTTTTTTATTGCTGTTTCAATTTCAGTTCTTGATATTGGTCTGTTCAGGAATTCTATTTCTTCCTGGTTGAGCCTAGGGAGGCTGTGTGTTTCTAAAAATTTGTCCATTTCCTCCACATTTTCCAGTTTGTGTGCATAAAGGTTTTTGTAATATTCATAAATCATATCTTGAATCTCCAAGGCATCGGTTGTAACTTGTCCTTTTTTGCTCCTGATGGAGCTTATTAGAGATTTTTCTTTTTTGTTTTTCATTAGTTTAGCCAAAGGCGTGTCAATTTTGTTTATTTTTTCAAAGAACCAACTTTTTGTTTTATTAATCTTCCGTATAGTTTCCCTGTTGTCAATTTCATTTAGTTCTGATTTGATCTTATGAATTTCCCTTCTTCTGCTCCACCTACCCTCGTCGCTGGTCTCCAAGCCTCTCGGGGACCTTTCTCCTTCCACTTCTCCTCTGCAACGTCTTCCCGTGGAGTCTCCTGTAGTTTCAGGCACCCTTCCTTCTGACCCTCACCCAATCTATGTTTTTCTGCTAGTTTATTTTTTTCACTGTCTTCTAAAATCTGTCTTTTTTGCAGAGACACTCTGACTGGAGGTTTTTCTCATCTGCCATCTTGGCCAGTGGATCTAGAAATCTTTTATAAAGAGTCCTCTCCCTGCTACCTTTACTTCATGGCTACCCAGTGGTATGGTTGGTTTCAGGAAGGCAGCGCACACGCTAATTCTTTCCCTTTACCCACCAGTGTTCAGAATAATGAGTTAGTTCCCTAACATCCTGTAATGATAACCTATTCATTTTTAAAACAAATTATTATAAACAGACAGATTTAAACATCCATTATATAATAATAAATATTCAATTATAAATAATATTTATTATTCTTACCGATGCTCAAACTGTCCCATCAATGGCTAGCAGGAGCCGATAAAAGTCGTCTCTGAGTCCTTGGGACATAACTCCATTGTCATTGAGAACTTCCTTGTTGCCTGGTATGCAAAGATGTTCTAACCTAACTGTCACACATGCCGTCCCAGGTCTGGAACCAGCCGTCCTCTCTGAATCTCTGGTTCCTCTGAGTGGAGGGTGGCCTTTCAAAGCCACATTCTGGCTGATTTGTGCCCTTTGCCTCTGGGTTGGTTTTCAGGGTTTTAGGCTCTTTCAGCCACCAGTCCTCTACAGAAGCATTTCTCAAGACGTGGTGCAAGGACGCCTGCACCCAACTCACCTCGGGAGCTTGTTAGAAACGCAAATTCCTTGGCCAGGATAGGCCCAGAGTGGGTCTATGCAAACAAGATCCCTAGATGATTCTTATGCACACCAAGCTACGGTTTTATGGCCTCTACAATTTAGAAACCAAGGTCATCCAACCTCAGGCCTCCCTCACCAAGAAGGCTGGGTCAGAGAGCACCCAGGATGGCTGTCTAGAGTAGACTGCCACAGGGAATCCCCTCTAGGGCTGAGCCCAGTGCCTGGCCCGGAGCATCCACGGGGGACGGCAGGGGAGCAGTGTGCTAGCGCAGTCTCCATCAAGGGCGCCAGGACTTACCATGCTCCACTCTGTGTTAAACCATTTGGCTCCGCAGGGCTTGAGGTGGCAGGATTGCTGGCTGGGCGGCCTCTCCAGGAAAGAGCATTCATGGGGGTCTAGTACTTCAAAGGTGTCTGCGTTCTTCCTGACGCAAATCACCTCCCTCTGTTGCGTCCCACTCCCACACTCAATGGAACACTGGAGAAAGCAGCAGAGAAAGACGGGCATCATGTGATGGAAAGGGAGTGACAACTACTGTCTGTCAAGGGATGTGCATTTAGGACATCACCAATTCCACCACTGACTCAGTGAGGGAGAACCGAGGGAGCCTGGGAACATTGCTGGAGGAGAAGCTGCATGTGGATGCTCATTTTCCTAACAGTTCTGTCTCCGGAATGGAGAGTAGGTGCCCTGAGCTGTCATACCTTTAGGATGCTGGTCACTAAGATCATGTTGCCTCCTGTGCTGAGTGAAACTGTTTCCCTTAAACTCCCCTAACAGGGACACACCAGTCACTTAATTTGGCTGTTTCTGTCCAGTAGACTCTGAGACCTCAGAGGTGTTAAAACAATGAATTGACATTCTGGTTTCATTTCTAGTCTCCTAGTGGGTGGATACTGTGAATGAATTAGCCTCTCGGAGCCCGCATACCTGTGGATGAGGGGCTAATTAAAATTCTTTGAATGCAAAAAGCTGAGAATAAGACCCTAGGCTTGAGACGATGTCCCCTTCCAACAAGGAGGTCAACCCTCCCCTTCCAACAAGGAAGTCAACCCTCCCCTTCCAACAAGGAGATCAGCAGGAACTTCCACCCAGGAAGCCAATCTCCTTGTTTGCTAACATGGTGCTACAGTGTGCACATGGTGTAGTGCCATGAAGAGGCAATTTCATGTGTTGGTGCATTCTGTTAGCTCATGGAAATACGATGTATATGAGTGTTTGCTCATAAATTACCCTCTTTAGTATATATGCCTTTACAAAATGTTTGGTTTACTCAATACTTTTTGCCCATGTTTGGTTTACTCAATACTTTTTGATTAAAAATTCTAAAGCTGTGATCTATATACTTTTATAGACTCTAAAGAATCCACTACCTTTATGAAAAACTTGTAACAATATGTAATGTTGAAACTCTTAATACTAGCGTTGCTGTCTGTATGCACATAGTCCAATAAAAACAGAGGGACAGAAAAGCATCTATAAACAGAAAAAAAATCAGGAAACTCCCAAACCAACAAGTGATACATCAGTCACACAGGCCATTAATAGTCAGCCGTTGGTGCTTTGTGACTTCTTTGTTTTCATCTTCATAATGTCCAGAAAGCCACAAGATTTCTTAGTCTGTTTTTCCTATTTTCTCCCATATTAGTTTATGAATCGATTTGGAGTATATTCATGCTTGGTCCCTTTCCTCCAAGTGCTGCAGTCAGTGGAGGGATCAGAGGCAGGACAGAAGCAGCAGGCTGCACAGGCAAAGGTCCGGCCTCTCGTGCAGGAGAGATGGGGGTGCGTGCCGGGGGCGGGGTGCGTGGCAGGGGTGGCATACTGCACCGTCAGGGCACAGGGAAACCCGTCTAGCTCTGCATCTTTGCCCAAGACGCTGCACCTCCCCAGGTCTCTGTTGTCTCACCTGCAAAGTGAAGGGTTCGGGAACATGATCTGAAAGACCCCTCAATGCTGTAAGATTCTACATCTGTACAGCGTGTTTGGCAGAACAGCAGACTACAAACCTTGGTCAAAACCCAAAGTTATCTTCTGCTACTTTTGGAAAATCCTTGAAGAGATTAAGCAATTAAGGGAGAATGAGCAAGTCTCAGCCTTCTCTACTGTATGTGCCCAGAAATGGCAGAATGCATATGTCTGGGAACACGTGAATCAATGTGTGTGTGTGTGTGTGTGTGTGTGTGTGTTTGTGTGTGCGTGTGTGTGTATCTGTGTGCGTGCAAGAGACAGCACTGGAAAACAATAAAGGGCATTCATCCTTGGTGGACCAGAAATTATGGGGAATCTTTGAAGGGTGAAAGACAATTGAGATCAAATTGAAGGAGGAAACCGTAGTCCGAAATGCACATAGAGGAGGACCCCTGGCCAAGAGGGAGCAGCTCAGGTGCTTAAGGCTAGATTGGTGGTAGACATGAAGATCAGGAGGGAGGCCTCGGGGCAATGGGTGGTCAGGTGAGTTACTGGCCAGGAGCAGCTGGGCTGGCCTGACTGTGCCCATGAGGAGGAAACAAAGAGGAATCTGTCCCTACCAGAATTCACATCAAAGTACAAAGTGAAGTCATTTCCAGATATTCAAAAGCCCAGAAAACCTACCGCTTATGAATCCTACTTGAAAGACTTACTGGGTTATGGTCTCTAACAAGATGAAAAAAAAAAAAAAAAAACAAACCAGGAAGAAAACACAGAACACAAAAGCAGAAGTTGGCAAAGACACCAGTAAAAGATGATTAATGAAGGATACTGGGTTTCTTTTTGGGATGATGAAAATGTTCTGGAATTAATGCTGATGGTTGCACAACTTTGTGCATATACTAAAAAACACCAAATTATATACTTTAAAAGGGTGAATTTGATGGCATGTGAATTATATTTCAATAAAAAATGACCTTTTGGGGGAGGGGAGAAAGCTATTTAAAAATTTAAATCAGCATTTTCTATAAAATTATTTAACGTTAATCTGTAGCTAAATTCAGATGATTTCAGATACCTTTTTAGAGGTATTGTAGATTGAGAGAGTGGAAGTAAATAAAAAGGGAAGTCTTCTGTTTTCTTTTCTTTTATTTCTTTTTGAGACAGGGTCTCACTCGGTTGTCTGAGCTGTAATGCAGTGGTGTCATCATAGCTCACTGCAGCCTTGAACTCCGGGGCTCAAGTGATCCTCCTGCCTCAGCCTCCTGAGTATCAAGAACTACAGGCATGTGCCACCAGCGCCACCAGCTGTTTATTTTTTAATTTTTATTTTTGTAGAGACCAGGTCTCGCTGTGTTGCCCAGTCTGGTCTCAAACTCCTGGCCTTAAGTGATCCTCCTGCCTCGGGCTCCCGAAGTGCAAGGATTATAGGTGTGAACCACCAAGCCTGTTCCTTCTGTTTTCTTATAGGAGAGGATGCGATTACTGATAACTTGACACTGATGGAAATATAAAAGTTTAAAACTTTGTGCTAAAAATTTGAGTGTTATCACTAGAAGAATAAACATAGAATTTATGACTTCCAAAATCTTAGATGGGAATAACGGATTTAAGAAAACCTGACTACCCAGACTGTGGTTCAAAAAGAAAAAAAGAAAATTAAAATAAAGAAAACCCGACTAATACAAAGGCATAGAAAGAAAAGAAGAAAGAAACATGAAAGCATGGCAATAGAGAACACAAAATAAGATGGCAGGGAAAAGTCCAAACATATAAGTGATTACTATAAATATAAATGGTTAAAATTTAACTCTTAAAATACAGAGACTTATAGATTGGGTAAAAGTAAAAACAAAAATTGTCCTGCATACAAAAGACATACCTTAAAAATACATAGAAAATTTGACAATTAAGAAATTGACAAAGATAAACCAGGTGAAAATCAACAATGAGAAATCAGATGGAGTAATGCAAATATCAGATCAAGTATAATTCATGGGAAAAGCATAGAAGACAAAAAGTAACATTTAATAAGAATAAATGCTTCCAGTGAAAAGTAATGGCAAAATATACATGTTTCTGCACCTAAAGAATTCTTGCAGTTGCACTTTGGTGGATTATTGATCCAAGATCAGATAAGAATGAAAATATCTACTCAGATGCCAGTGAGAATACATGTGATCCAGACCCACAGGCAGACAAGATAGCTGCTCCTGATGACTGGAGACTATGAGGAGGACTTCTCCAGAAAAAAGATGATATAAGGTTGAAGTAAACCCAGAATTGACACAGAAGAGGGGAGACAATTCTGGGCATAAATAATGGACTTGGCAGAATACCTTATGAATAAGAGTTGGGCTACTTTGCCTCCAGAGTAGAAAAAGACCCCTAAGCTTCATACACTCCTAGTTAGGTTGCAGGGATCTGGGGAGCAATAGAAAAAGAATGTTTTCATTTCTTGGTACAGTTAGAAAGACTCTAAAGCCAGAAATACCTTTGTCTCTGCCTCTCTCTGGACTTAGGTCCCCTTCTCTCAGGCTGGCTTCTGCACAAGCCTCAGTATGGCCACTGCTAGCACCTGCACTCACAACTTTCTAGTGAGTCTCTTCCAGAAAACCCAAATGAAAGTCCCAGGGAAGGACTCTGTTTGGGTCACATGTCCACTCTTGGACTAATTACTGTGACAGGCTGGTGGGGGTTCAAGATGTCATTTTTCATTCAAAGCACATGGTTGGAAGGGACATTTATTTTTACATTCTGAAGCCAATTAATGTTTAAAACTTAGCTTTCAAGAAATAAGCAAGCTCTATTTCATTTTCTTTGAGGATAATGTTAAATCCCAGGGTGAGGAGTTGCCAGCAGGCTCCAACACCCTTATAAATCCAGAACCAAAACCTTGCCCACATTCAATTGTGTCCTGACCCTCTTGGACAATAAATCAATCCCTTGACAAGGGCAATAAATCCCTAGTTTCTAATCTTAGTAGAAATAAAGCCTGCCTTCACCAGGGTTCATATCACTCTTAGGTCTGTGAGTTTAAGTCTAAAGTCAACGGGAGGTTCATGAGCTAAAACAGGCCCCAAATTCCCGCGCCCTTCTCCTCTTCTGAGAATGGCAGACGTGAGTTCAACTGTCCTGTTTGTCTTCACATGTGTGACTGCTGTGATCTGATACTGCGATTTCACACGGGACTCTTCCCATTGCCTCAGTTTCCACGGATATTTGGTATAACGGGTGTCCCATGCACAATCCCTGCTGAATTATCTTTGGGGTTTAGGTCCTAGGTGTTTTGCTAACAATAATGAGATAGAAACAGCAGGTAGGAAAAATGTATAAACATGGAGAGAAGGGAACTAATGTTTATTATTTCTCGTGTCTGAAGCAACGGGTAATCCTCTTTATGTCGAGCATCCTATGAAAACTCCTAACAACCCTAGGAGGTTATTATTATCCTCATATTTGGATGAGCCTCTGAGAGGTTAAATTTCTCACCCCAAGCGAGAAAACTAATGAGAAGTAGAGCTGGGATCAGTTATCAAACGAGTCTAACTTTGATATTGACCAGAGTAACATTGGAAGTACCTGAATTCTCTTTTTGAATTCTCTATGTTTTACAAGTTGTATTATAAAAACATTAAAGGAAATTTGAAGAGAAAACGTTTCCCCATGCTGTTTGCATTTAAAAACCTATATTTTGAAGTGGTTGAGATCATAGGGCTCATATATTTTCGTGTCTGTTTTCACTTGCTGTTATACCACATACACCTTTCACATCTTCCTAACGGTCGCTGTGGCTGTTACATAGTATTGTACTGAGTTATGATATACCATAATATCCCTAACCATCCTGTTGTCCTGAATATCTCTGTTGAAAAAGCCTTTTTTCTTCTGTAAATTGTTCCCTTCAAATGATCCCCCAGGAGTGGGGTGACTGGGTTAAGCCAAATGAACATTTTTATGGTTCTTGACTTTTATTGCCAAATTGCTTTCCAAAGGGCTCGTATCACTTTACAAGGACAAGGCAGTCCATTTTTTCCAGGGTCTGTTTTTAAAGTTACTTAAAAGACATCAAATTCTCTATGGAGCCAGAGGTCCTGATAATGTGTAAATCAGGCTCATTAGCCAACAAGTCCTGGGAGAAGCTCCAGCCCTGGAAGCCAAACGCTAAGTGGCCCAAGAACTCCAGCGCTGGTGGTGACCACCACAGGGCGGTAACTTCCACATGTTCTTAGGGGGTTCACATTCAATTGTGGAAAAGTGAGGGAAAAATTAATTCCTCCACGAAGTTACTCTATGACAGTACTCAGTATTATCTATTCTTTATAATGAACAACTCCAACTTTTAAAATTTCTGCTTCTGACACTGTCAGGAGACAATGCTAGCTTTATTAACAGCAGCTACCACTTATTGTGTTTATTGTGTGTCAGGCACAGACATGGTGCTGCATACTTTATGTGCAGTTTCTTCCAAAGGTAACCTCATAAAGTGCCGTCATTGGCAGCATTTTATAGGCGAGGCAACCATGCCAGACCACAGGCTCCCAGAGGGCAGGGATACTTGTCTTGCTTACTGGTGTAGCCCAGTGCTTAGGTGAACACACGCGAGGTGCTCATTGAACATTAGTGATTGGCTGAGGCTCCAAGGGCATAAGAAGCTTCTCCAGGGTCATGCGTAGCCAGTGGCACGGCTGGGATTCAAAGCTGGGACACTGGACACAGAGCACTGGTTCCTAACCCCTTTGCAATGCTGCCTCTTGCCAGGGACAGACAGACACACCAGTTCTGGCCACTCACCTGACTCCAGCTCCCAGAAAACCACTCCACTTTGCCCGTGCAGGGCCCGTTGTCACACGGGGTGGCCTCCGCCGGGCGGTTGTTCCCACAGCCCTCCAGGGGCAGGCTGCTGACGTGGTTGGTCATGCACACCACTGAGCGCGTCCGCACTCCAGCGCCACACTCCGTGGAGCACTGCAGACAGGAGGAGGGCACATCAGTGGGGGAGGCCTCCGCAGGTTCCGAAGCCACTTTCAAATGACGCAAAGGAGGATGGAACACCTCATCTTCCTACCACCTCTTTCCCCTAGAAATACCTGACAACTTCTCATGCATAGCCTACTCCATTCTAGGATATCACTACGGCGGCTTCCTGTCTTAGATTTCCTGGGGTGGGCTCAATTCCAAATATCCCATCTCCCTCTGTGATTAATACACTGAGACTATCTTTCTCAGGTTTTGCTTTCAAAAATACATTCAGCTGAGAAGAATGAACGCATGAAAACTTGGGCACATGTCTACCTGCTCGTTGCCGAGTCTGGGCTGAGCTGGGAAAGGAGGCGAACTGAAGCTCTCGCCTCAACATTGCTTCCTGATACTATGGCAAATGGCTCCTGTCCCCAAAGGCCACAGCTGTGAGAGTACGGGGAGGCCCCTGGTGTGGAGGGGGAGCTTGCCTTGGAACCAGGTACATCAGCGCTAATACCCCTACTAGCTGTGTGGCCCGGGGCAGGTGACCTTGGGCACATTCCTCTGGACAACGGGCATAGGAACATTCCTGGCAGGATGACAGACAACGAATGATGTCCTTTGCAGACAGCAGGTCTCAGTAAGTGCTGAGAGGCTTTACATGTCAACTCCTACATCCCCACTCTAAGACAGAGAAACCGAGGCTGCACTTAAGGCCATGTAACTGTTAGTGGTTGTCCCAATACAGTCACACTCTGTCCTCACTAGGGCACGGTAGAAACATCCCCGAGTCTTCCCCAGAGCTTACAGAGCATTTTCCGTTTGTCTTGAAATACTCTGGAATGCTGCCTTATTTTCTTCGTATCCTATGTTTTCAACATTTTCTGGACTCCTCAGCTGGGAGGCCCATGGAGGCCTCGCATCCGGCACGCACGTGTGCCCGCCATTGCCGCTCCTCCCCAGGGCTTTCCAATCTCTGTTCAGGTTTCTACCTGGGTTTGAAACTGACTGTTCTGCTGCCTTCGTGCTTCAACATCTAGTTTCATGGATTCCAGTTTAGCCACACTGCTCCAACCTGTCCTGCCCCTTTCTGTCGTGGTTCCCGCACCATTCACATTCTGCCCGTGGACTATGGTGGCAGCTTCTCTCTCAGACTCACCGGCTTCCCTAATGCACTGGGCTTCTGGGTGTTGAGAACTCCATGCTGAACACTTCCTCTGAAGCCATGCCATTCCTAACAGAATTCACACATGGACTTCCCCAACTGGCATTAAAGGCCTCCTATAGCATGGACCCTGTTGACCCATTCTTCCAGGCTAATTTCCCATTATTCTATCCCACACACCTCATGCTGGACAGACCCAGAGTGGCCACTATCTCCTGGTCATACACAATGCTCACAAAGCCCTTGCTGTGCTGTTCCCTCTGCCTGGAATGCCCTTTCCTTTCCCCTGGACATGTAAGCATCCCTTAAGGCTCGGATCAAATGCCATCTCCTCTGCGAACACTTCCTTGATTGCCCAGTTCAATATACTCCTTCCAGCCTTAGAATTCCCACGGCACTCTATGTTCTGCTTTCTTCTTTTGTACTATGGTTATTTGTGTCCTGTCTATTTTTTTTTCCTCTATTGAAGTAAGCTTGGTGGGAGCAGGGACTATTGAATCATCTTTATTCCTTCTCAGGCCAGCGCCCCACTCGTGAGTGAATCCACAAATATTAGTCGAATTGATGAATGTAGACTTGGGCCCTCCCTTGATTATTTCTCTTATCAGCACCTTCCAATCCTAGAAGTGGCCCTTTTAGCACATGACCAAAGCCCATTCTAAGGGTTTCTGGGTCCTCTCTTAAAAACAGAGTCAATGTTTGAGATCTACCATTTTAAGAAATAAAATCAATACAATTTTTTCCTGCCCAATATGATCTGTGGAAAAGCAATAGAATTTGCTTTCTCAAATAAAGTTTGAGAAAAGGATAAAAATCTTTATACTCCTTATCAAAATTTTCAGTTTTCATTTTCGTATGCTGCTATCTAGCCCTATGAAATCACAGCCCAGTATGAGTGATCAAACATTTGCAACACCACTGCTGACCTGGGCCTGACTCCTCAGGGAGGAAACTCCCTCTAGAGCAAAGGGCTTGAAGGGGGTCACAACATGCCACCCCAAAATACGCTGCTTGGCACACTGATTATTCTGAGCTGAAGGCAATTGAGAAACAGCAGATGCAGGAAGGGTTCCCTGCCCTCCGTCTTTCCGCCTAAAAGCAAGGCATAAATTTCCCATGAGAAAGGTGCCCTCCCAGTGCCAAGAAGAAAAGAATGTTCTTATCGCCAGACATAGGGAATCAACTCTGAGATGAGTCTGCATAAATAAACCTTAGTAAAATAATCCTTTTCTTCTATCAGTTTCCCCCATATAGCTCTTAGTCACTTTCTCACAGTCCACTGCCCGTAAAAGCCCCACCTCCTTTCCTTCGTCTAATCACTTCTCCACAATCTATCACCCTTTGTTAAAGTGGTATATAAGCCCTGAGCCTACTCACTCTTTGGGCTTTTCACTTCTTTCCTAAGAAGCCCCCTGTGCTAAAAATGTTAACAGCAGATACAATTGGTATGCTTTCCTCTTGCTAATCTTTTGTCAGCTTAATTCACAGGCTGCAGCCAGAGAACCTAAGAGGGTAGAGGAAAGTTTTTCCTCCCTTATAGGTTTACACACACTTTTTATGACTTTTGCTCTATTTGCATTGTTATTAGAAATATGAGACAATGTAACAGTCCCTTAGGTTAAAAATACTTTGTTGTAATAATTGGACTGGTCTAGGCTAAAAGGATTTTGGTTTCAGCCATGTATGATCTGGTCTTCTTCCTAGCTTTAAAACTCAAGATATTTAAATTCTCTTGTAAAGAATACAGGGCAACTTGAATCTCAGTTATCTTCATGTTTCAAGCCCTGTGAATATTTCTTTCCAGGTAATTTCCATCTGACTAGCTAACTTAATTTTCTGCTTTCCAACCAAGTCATGCACATGCATCTGGGAAAGTTTTTCCATATCCCCATGTGTCCAACTTAAAAGAAGAACGTTAAGGACCATGCCAGTGCCCAATGAGAGGACATCACATGAACAGGACCCATACTTTATTACATCAACTGCAGCGAAAAGCACAACAAATTTAAATGTGAAAGGAGATACCCGCACAGGACCTGGCCCAGGTAGCCTATCAGCAGAAATGAGTGGTAGCAGAGACTAACCTTCAAAGTAAGGCACGAAAACACACCCACTCATTGTCCCTGAAGGATGTTCCTAAAAGAAGGACCAAATCTGCTTAGGTAGTCACAAAAGGACCTGACTCCTAATTGAACTCCTGGGCTGATAAAACACAACAATGCATGGAATTCCTAGCAACCTTCTGGTGAGGAATGCCTTCTCCCTCCAGCAACAGTTAAATGCTAAACTTGGCCCAATTGGCCCCTGAGAGACTATAAGGCTCTAATGACTATTCTTGAACTTCAGTTTTATGCACCATCTTCTGTAATTTAAATTATTCAATATTTTTTCTTATTTTTTTTCTTGGAAATCTTCCTTAGAAATTAGGTGCTACAAAACTGAGGCTGGTGGACTTTCTAAAATTTCTTTTTCTGTTCTGATTAAAAATTGCCCACGTGTTTAAACCTGTCATTGAAAAGCAAATGATGCTTACATCTATCCGATAAGGTCCATCTGCAATTAGAAGTAACTGAAAAGATGTTTTAAGGTGAGTCATTAAGCCAGAGAAATTTATAGCCCTGGAAGTTTAAGAGAAGATTCAGATTGGGGTTATAACCTCAATTCATTTAGGTATAGATTAATTAATTTTAAATTGGGCAATAGGATATATTCTGTATCCTTAAGTGTTTGTAAACTTTAATTTTCTTTGGTCCTTCTCTCTTTAGCTCATTGAATCAGAGGCCGTGTCTTGTTCATGCTTGGCATGGGTTCAATACATGTTTATTCCCAGCAATGAAAAATTGCATTGTTCAGACTTAAGCTTAACAGGGCTGATTTCATACAAAGCAACTATTCAAATGTGGAAGACTGCCATCGGTTGGTCATTCCAGAGTCTGAACTTTTTGTAAGACCACCTGGTGGCTCAAAGGCCCCTGTAGACCTGGAGCCTAAGCAGCCCCCAGGAAACCCTCCTGCTGTGCCAACCTCATCTAGGTCATGGTTCGAATGTGTTACCCCTTAATGCTCACTCAGAGGTGTTACCCTTGAGGAAACTGAAGCTCACACACTCAGCATCTCTCTGGAGGACACAGAAAAAATAAGTGGTGGCCACAGAAATGATACCAAAGCCAACCAGTTTTCCTTACACCCACTGGAACCCTCTTCCCACTCACCTATTCTAAAATAAGCACGAACATTTAGAAATAATTATCTCTTCTGACAGCAGATAAAGCAAAATTATTTTCTTACATCATAGCACCAAATTTAACATGATTTAAAACATTTTATTCCAAAAAAGAACAAAAAGTTCTCTGAACAGTAGAATAACGTGTTCTTTCTTTGTTCTATTTATAATTTTAAGCCAGGCTAGATTCAGCAAGAACCTGCATAGAAATACAAAGCAAATTTACATTAAGGGGAAATTCATAAGTCGTTATTGGATGGAAAATAGCTATGGTGGAAATCTTTGGAAAATTTACATGTAAAGATTTTTACTGTTCTAAATTAATATGGGAGACACACAGAGGAACGAAACCACTGCAGTGGTTTTCCCCCCAAATAGCGGTGTTTTCTCTGTACGTCCTGTGTCCTGAGCCCACTGCCTTTTTCAGAGAGTGGCAAGTGTAGAGAGATGGAATTTAAAACCTGCAAAGAAGTGCTTAACTAAAATGATTATAAAAGCTCTCCCAGTTGCTGCTTGGGAGAGTCTACATTGAGAAAATCTTTCTGGAGAGAAATTTGCCAAAATCTACTCACAACTTTTTCCCATAACTTCACATAATTCTACTTCCTAAACACTATTTCAGGGAGATAAGAAAAGGTGCATATCAAGATTTATGCATAAGGACACTTACTGAACATCCTTTTAAATATCCTATTTAAAATAATAAGAAATTAGAAAAAAAAACCCCAAACATGTAGAAATAGGGGCTTGGTTCAATTACAGTAGTCCTGCAATAGCTTATTGTTATAAAAAAATCATGTTTTAAAGGTTTTTTATACCATGAAAATGTTTATAATATATAAGTGGAAAGAGCAAGTGACCAAATTATACATACATAATGATTTATATCCTTAAAATATGTATGAGTAGAAAAAGCTACATATGTAAAATACATACGAGTAGAAAAAAGCTTGGTAGTATAGTTTTAAAAAATTATTATCTTTTAGTGAAGAGATTTGGGGTCTACTTTTCTGAATTTTTCTTATTTTTATAATAGTGTGTTACTTTACAACCAGAAAAATGAACATTATTTGTAAAAGAATCTTTCCCATATAAAAATTTCATGCGTTTGCTTGCACAGTAAATCCAAGTTTACTGCGAGCACAAATGAGTTCCGGGATGGTCAGAAACCCAGAAACTAAACTGGGAATTTTTAGCCTGGAAGTGGAAGGGTGCCCAGATGGCCCCAGGGCAGAGGGAGTTAGCAAAAAGCACTTAGGTTCAGTGTAAAGGAAACCTCCTGACACCTTGAGCTGTACAAGAAAAAGGTGTAATTGGACACTCAGTGACTTTCTGATAACGGATTCAGACATCACCACATGCACCCCCACCAACCCCTTGTCATATAAATCCTACTTTTGCCTTTGACAGGTGAACTCGATTTAGTCCTGGTTTCCCTCTGTATATGTAACTGGTGCGCTAATAGTTAACTATATACACCTTGGAGCTGTTCTTTGACACCTGACCCCAGGCCACTGGGGAGGGGACAGTGTGTAAGATGTTTTGAGCTAATAGGAGCAGAAGGGCCTACCATTTGCCGAGTGTCTACTATACCCAGAACATATGCAAGGTGTGATGGAATTATTCACTTTACTGAGTATTTCATTGGGTAATGATCGCATGGAGTGCCAATGGAATTAAACCAGTTTTTTCACACCCACTCCTCAAGCCTGGAACTCCTCGATCCTCACGTAAGGATATACAGCCAGAAATAACTCATAATCTCTGGGCCCTTTTTCGAAAGCCAGAAATCGGCCTTGGGATTCTGAGCTAGCGACTCGTCTTCGCGTGGCCGTGGGCACCTTAGCAGACCCTGGTCCCTGCCCTCCACCCGCCACCACGCTCACCCTTTCGCTCCACTCAGTGAGGAACCAGCTCTTCGCACAGGGTCCCATGTCGCAGTTCTCAATGTCGTTCGGCCGGAGCTTCATGTTGCATTCCTCATCGTCAACCACGTCCCCGACGTTGCTCACACACTTCACATCACGGGTTCTCTGTCCCACTCCACAGGGCACCGAGCACTAAAACACAGCAAGCTTTAGCTCCGAGAAAGGCCCGCCAGTATGGCGCCTGCATCTTTGTTACCTGTCCCCAAACAGATGACTGTGGGGAGCCCCACTGTGTCGCCGGGTCCCCTGCAATGCACGTAACTACCTGGGGGAGGATCTGAGCCCTAGAAATGTCATAACCCTTTTCTCTTAGACCCTCTTAGATGGCTTGCCTACTTTATTCCTGTGGGCCTCAGTATTTTCATCTATAAAATGGGAGGGCAGGATTGGAAGGAGTTGGCTCTACTGGCAGTTGCCGACCTTCACTCCACCATGACACAGGGAACAGATGAGGTCTCCCTCGGGCTCACCTGTAAAGTTGGCTGTGGGTAACACACACTGGCCTGAACTCTAGTGAGCTACAAGTACATCCTATGGTTTGCAAAAATGGCCACGTAGAACCCCCAGGATGGGTTCTCTCCTGGGGAACTCAGGGTTATCTCATCTCAGGTCTTGGTGGGGGAGGTGGGAAAAAGGGGTGAGTCTTGGACGGGGAGATCCAGGGTGGGCTGCAGCCTGCATACCGAGGTCCAGTCCGTCCGGATCTGCCACTCACTGCAGATCTTGAGCTGGCAGGTGCTGGTGGTCTCGGGCTTCTCCAGGTGCTGGCAGCGGTAGGGCTGCACCGTCAGGCTGCGGTTGGCATACACCTGGCGGCACAGAACCTGGCGGTGCTGCATGCCCAGACCGCAGGTCTTGCTGCACTCGGACCACTCGCCAATGTCCCAGCTAGGCAGAAACGAGAGAGCGAGAGTGAGAGACAGCGTTCAGTGAACAGAAAGGGAGTGTAGGCCCAAGCCACTGTCCACGGGGTCAGGCAGTTATTACGGGGGACCCTCTCACGAGGGCATTGCTTAACGGTCTGCCTAAGGGGCACCCGACTCTCTAAAGGAAGGTGCGTTTGTTTGACATGGTATTTACCAGTGACTAAGGCCTAGATTCTATAAAAAGTTACAGAAAACTGAGAAGGTATAAATAACTTTTATCTGGTTAAAAAAAAATAACCCTAATGGTTAGTTTTACCATCCTGTAGAACATTAACCCATTTTGGAACTAATTTAGAAACCTTATTCCAGCGTTCTTTACTTTTCGTTAACTGTCTCCCTGTCAGTTCACATAGCTCCTCTGCCATCCTGCTCTGTCACTGGGTACATGAGGCAGCAGCTCATCCTCATTCTGTATCGGGGGGAGAACGACATTTTTATTACTCTGAGAATTAGGTTTTGCCCCTCTTGGGGCCCTTTCCCCCTGTTCTTCTGCATGTGTCCTGTTCATCCTTTGACAACCAGTTCAAGGACTCTCCGTGACACTTCTTGGCCTCTCCACGCCGACGCCTTTGTGACTCCGTCTGTCCTCTGTCTGTCCACAGCTCACCTACAACCCGACTAGCTGGATTCTCAGTCCTTGCTTCCCCCTTTGGTTTCCTTACCAGGCTAAAACCTAACTGCTCCAATTTTCTGAATGGTGGGCTTCCTGGGAGTGTGCTGCCTTGCGAAAGGCTGTCGGCTCCTGAGTTCGTCCTGACGGACAGGTATGCTTGCTAAACAGAACATTCCATGCGGGGTCCCAGTCTCGTGTTTCTAAGTCAGATTTAGACTGATTTAAAAAAGACATGGTATCTGCTACAAAGGTCCTATGGACAAGCAACCAGAAGTGACCCGGAATAGGTGAGCTAACCAGAGCGTGGTCTTACAAGGCGGGGCATGGGAAGATGTTGCAGGGCTCCTCCTCGGGGGTCGGCTTCATGCTGGAGTCACAGTAGCTCTCAGGAACCTCTTCATGCGTGTTTCTGTGCACACAGCGAAAAATGGGGTACTGCGCTCCTGCAACGACAGGACATGTCTGAAGGGCAGCCCCGCCCTGCGGAGCCGGCTGTGGGTGGGACGCGCAGACTCGGCGCTGACGGAGAGAAGGCGCAGAGACAGTGAGGACAGCTCGCACACGCCTTCATTCGGGGTTCGCGTGCGCCCACCTCGCACGGCTCTGCCGGAACTGCGGGTGTCCAACAGAGTCACACGCGGTTCCTGCCGCCAAAGGAATCGATCCTTTATTTGCGGACACGGTTCGAATATGTTCAAAGGCAGATAAAAACAACTTCGTACAGTTCCAGATAAAAGAGAGACCACTGGGCAGGGGAGCGATTATAAAATGGACATAAATACAGCTTTCCTAGGGTTCTCTGGAGGCATCAGAAAGAAAATGTTTCAGAGGGCGCCAGCTTCGCCCTGCAGAAGGGGTGGCGTTTGGCCAGGTGTGTGCACAGACGTTTTGGAGGGAGGGCGCTCGGGTTGCTGCACCGGAATAAAAGTGCCGGCCTGGGAAACCGGCCGCTATGCCAGGTCGGGGTCAGAGACGGTTGGGTTGAGGAGAGAAGTGAGACGAGTAAGAAAGGGCAAAAGGGCAGCCGCCATCCCCCGCCTGGAGAGGTCTTGCACGTCCCTGGAATACAGTCCTGACCCAACGGCAGGTCAGTGATCTGCGTCTGTGTCCGCTCCGCAGACGGTGAGCTAGTTCTTGCTCATCTCTGCAGCCCAGCACCTAGCAGAGCAGCAGGTGCTCACTAGGAGTTTGTTGAATGAATATTTCTCAGAGGTCTAATAGATGTTTTTATTACTTTGCTTAAAAATATCCTAACTGCCTCAGGTTTTTTCTATTTTAAATATACAGCCTCATTTCATTGACTTAATAAGGATACATCTATTTTTGATAAAAAGCCAGAATTTTTTAAGCAGAATTTCCAGCTCCAGATAAATGTAAAAACTAAACAACCCCCCCTCCAAAAAACCAACCCCCAAAACCAAAAAAAAACCCAAACCAGTTCAATGCTGTCTTCCTCTTTCTGCTGCCCCCTGGTGGCAGCACTGAGGTATTACTAATGGACATTGAAGGGGTGAGAAATGTAACCCACTGACTGTGCCCTCTGAGCCAACCATCGGAAGATCTTCTTCACCAATAACTGTCTTCCCCACAATAGAGGCCGATGAGCAATGCCTGCTGGGAAGAACACTCTCAGTTATTTTACAGTGCTGTCTCATCTCTGTGGCTAATTGGCCAGGCATTTATATTTTCTGAACCTCCATCTCCCTACAACTAAGGACAACTTTTAACATAAACGTCTCAATATTTCATCAGCCATGAAAGTGTTTCAACACTTCTTCAACTGACCTTGTATGACTTTCCAAGCCAGAGGTATGGCAAGAAACTTGACAGTCCATAAGACAGTTTTGAATCTGAAACGATCATTTGTTTAAATTATTCTGGCAGTACAAATTTACAGTGTAGCTATAACTCGAGACCATTATTTAAAATAACGTTCCAATTAAGCATAATTATTGGCCGAGTGAAAGGCAGTACTAACTGTAAAATTAATGGGAAGCAAAAACTTTTGTGGAATTAAATTTTGTACAGCTACATCTCTCCTTCCATTAAGCAGAAGAGATTTTAAATTAAATTCAACAAACATTAAGCACGTTGTGCTGAGTTATAAAGGTGAATAAGACTCAGTTCATAGCTTGCAGCGTAGCCAACTGGGACTCGGCTATTAATGGATTAAGTAAAGATCTTATTTAGACTATTCCTTTCCCTCCAGACCACGTGGGTTTAACTTTTCCACTCATAATTTTGTGGATTGGAAAGTAAAAGTAACTGCCTCAACCACTAGGCAGTCACATAAGGAGGAAATTGAATGTTTTCAGCTAAAAGGGTACAGGCTACCATAGGAATGCTCTGTGCCTTGGGACGATGGCTGTTTGGGGCTGTCTGGCACACGGCCACTGCGTGCCTTTCCTCACCACTTTATTGTGTTTAGGTACAGTATCCATGGTCGGCGCCATGGCACTGAACTCAGAGGCTCTGTCTTTCTGATGGTGAGAAACTGCCACATCTACAATCCTTGACTCCAGAGACTGCAATGGTTTCTTTCTTTGCGTCAGTTTTAAAATCTGCAGAAAGAAAGACTGTCACTCAAAATGGCACCTGGCCGCCTCCTATTGTTCAGGGTTGTGATTCGGTTATTCCTCTAGTTGCTAGCAAGCAGGAACGGGGTGCTGAGGTCGGTGCGTGTGGGCTGGGCTCCAGGCAACAGGAAAAGTCTGAGGTCAGCTCAGGTGGCTTGTACGCAGGCATGTTGATCTAAATGGAAGTGTGTTATGTTGGTGGAGGGAACTGTACCACAGCGGACAATAAATGAGGTAAGTCAGTGAGTTCAGGGGCTAGTGTCGAGGTCAGTGAGACATTATGGAGCAACAGACAAAATAAGGAGCAAGAAAAAATTAAATAACTCTAGACTTGGAACTCCAGGAAGCAAGTGAACCACAACCAAAGTTTGACAGTGGTCTGGTCAATGACTAGGTCGCGCATAGGCCACTCTTGGATGCCAGCAATAGGGCCCTGCCCTGAGCTGGTGATATCGGGATGCTGAAGCATTTATAAAAAGGGGAGTTTGAACATGAGAGGCATGGATCTGTGTAGTATGGTTAGCTCCACCAGCAAGGCCTCGTGCAGTCTGGAAGAGGCTTTGTGCGAGATCACAGGGAGGGCGGACGTGGGCTGTGCTGAACAAGTTGGACTGTGCCGGCAGGCTTGGCATTTCTTGGTCACGGCACACTTGCCGCTGCTGCCGATGGCGGGGGGCTGAGCTCCACGTCTGTGCACCCACATCGCCTCACCTGTCCTGCGTGTCTGGTGCCATCACTGCCTGGCAGCCAACCCTAGAGGGAGCAAAGGACAGGCACCCAGGGGCTGCTGCCATTTGTCACCTGGAAGAAGAAGGGAGCCGGGACTCCTAGAGAAGTGAGGGAGTGGGGAACAATACATCCCTGGTTTTGTTTGATTTCCAGGGTACCTTGTAAGCGTCTCTTGGGTCTGAGAACCAGAGCTGTTTACTAATGTAAAGAAGGGATGGATGTGTCATCTAAGACATTTTGAGGGGCAGATGCCAAGCATGCGTGTGTGTACATGCACATGTGGGTGTGTACAGGTTAAACATCTAAAACTGAGACTGTGCATGCTAAATTCCACACCTGATGGTCTCTGTAAGACAGTCTGTATGTGTGTGTGTCCACAATGCAAAGGAGAAGTGCTATCTTAGACAATTAAACAATGCCATATGGAATTAGAGAAAAAGAGAGTTCAGTTTTGAATGCATAAATCCATGTTCTTTATGCTATGTTGATAGAACATGAGTAAAGAGAATGGACTTGTAGATCTAGGATGTAATAAAGCTGTAAAACTACCATTATGGCTTTTCTAATAGCTCACACATTCCACATTTGAAAAGTGGCGATGGTATATTTATTTATTCAGGAAACACAGGAGCGCCTACTGTGTGCTTGTGTGAGGCCAGGTGGAGAGGCTGCAAAGCGGGACCACATGGGAACAGCCAGGCCAAGCAGGGCTGGGACAGGAATATGTCCCAAATTGCTGTGAGGTCCCAAGGACCAAGACCTACCTGTTCCCTGCAGAATCAGAAAAGGACTCGCAGGGGAGGTGGTGTCAGAGCTTGAGTGTGAGCAGGAGTTTGCTGGCCAGAGGCCAGTGCATAGGGATAGAGGGAGGTTTTCACCTCAGTGTGGGTCACGCAGGCTGGCGTGGGCTGGGGGTGACATAAGCAGAAGCTTTGGATATTGGTCTCTCTGTTAGAGGGCTACTGAGCGACCACCTGCATGAGTAGGTGGCATCTGTCCAGTGAGCGCAGGACTATGCAGGGAGGGTGAAGGACGAGCCGGCAAGTGGCACAGGCGTTTGCGCTTATCTCGTTAAGTCCACAATCCAAGACCTTATGGGACTCTGGACAGGGTGGAAGAGAATCTTCTAGACATGCCACCCTTGATAGAAAACCGCACGAAGACAATTTTCATCCTTTTTATAACTTTCCCTGTTTTCACCTAGCTCTGAGAGTATATGGTTCCTTTAACTGGCATCACCCCACTGCCTGCTGGTAGAACATTTTAGTAATAATACATTTCGATCCTGGGTTCTTGTATCGATTATACTACATACTGCTTACCCCTATAATGTCACAGACAGACTCTCACTAAAATGATTTTGGTCTTAATGCAGAATTATTTCTAGCTTTCTGCCTTTGTCAGGACACATTTTACAGGCATTTAATTTTTTCCTCGTAAAGCTTATAAAACAAGTTGGTCCAACGAATCTCCAGTCCACATTCTTTGCACATGCATTAAGTGTGGGCACAATAAAACCTCAGTAAATGAACACTACAGTTACCAAGTCATTGTGGCGTTTGAGGAGGCTCCAGGCAGGAAGAGCTCCAGCTCCCAAGAAGAACCAGAGACCTAAATTCTCTTCTCAAAAGTCACCAAGCCAATGCTCTTATGAAAAAGGTAAAAGCTTTAGAAGATGTTGGGAGAGATTTTTCTGTGTGCTAGTTTTGTCAAAGGTTCCAAACTTTGTACTCTTAGATAGAAGCCTCTTGAAGAAAAGAAAAAAGAAAAAAATCCCCAAACTGATGCTCTGGAGTATGGCTCATCTTGCCAGTTTGCAGACTCCTGGGGATGCTGCCTTTATGTTTCCACAGTAACCTCCCCCCAAAGAACAGCTGTTGCAGGGTCTTAAATAGGACTTTACTACAAACAGGAGGCCATGACCATATACACAAAGGAAATTGTAACGACACAGTTCGTAGATGTGTCCTTGTGATGAGGACATAGGTCATCTCGAAACAGAAGCAGCATCAGTTTCCAACCCAGGTGCTGAATATCAGATAAGGGGTTTCTGGACACCACATTCCACGTCTATCTTAACTTCAGAGTTTTCAAGGAAACAAGACTCTGGGTGCCCTTCACAGTCCTGATGTGACCCTTTTACACACAGCCGTGCTTTGCTTTGGGCCTAGCAAAAGTCTGCTTTACTGAAGTTTCACCTAAACTCCGCCTTTCTCCCAAACCCTACAACTCTACCTTTTCTTTTGTGTGGAGAGATACCCCGTGCTTCTTCCAGCTTGTGGTGTCCCTTGTTGCGAAGAGTCAATAAACCTTTGTTGGGCTACAGGTTGTTCCTGGCAGTCCTAGCTGACTGGGTCAGGATAATGGAGGCACCCAGGGCTAAGATTTTACTGGGAGAGTACGGAGGGGGGTTGTGAGTGTTGCTGAGTGCCAAAGCTAACGAGCACTCCAAGCCTCAAAAGTATGTTTTCTTCTGAAATCCTTAGAGTTGAGAATGAGTTTCAACAGGCATTTGTGTTCAGTCTTCCACAAACCGGACTTGTACATCAACTTTTAGATCTTAAAGTATGTGAGCATATTCTGTGATAATGAATGAACGTATGTGTGCAGGAAGGGGTTAACTCAGCAGGTCTGTGTTGCTCAAACCCTGCACATTCCCAAGAAAGGCCTATCTTCAGGGTGGGCCCTTGCCTGGCTCCTGGAAAATAACCACTGAGCTGTGGGCGTATTCTGCCCGATAAGAGTGTTTTCCTATGTCTGAGGTCTTGGGCCATGCTGTATCGGGTTGACAAGATAGTTTATGCTAACAGTGAGATTTATGGTGAATGCCTGTTTGTGTATGCCTGAGGGCCCGGGCCATGTCCTATCAGTTTGGCCTCTGGGGTGGTAAAGGCTGAGTAGCTAACGGCAGTCTCGTGGGAGCTGCGCGCTTACCTGACTGACCCTCAGTAAAAACCCTGGACCCCAAAGCTTGAGTGAGCACCTCTGGTTGGCAGCCCTTGGCACGTGTTGTCACACGTCACGGCTGGGAGAATTAGGTGCATCCCTGTGTGACCCTACTGGGAAGCTGGTGCTAGTTTCTCCTGGACTTTGCCCACATGCCTTTCCCCTTGCTAAGTCTCATCTGCATCCTTTTACTGGACTAAATTGTAGCCACAGGCATCCTTCTAGATGTAAATCCTTCCAGAGTGGCCTTGGGGAGCCCCAGCTCAACACGTCACACCAGTGAGCATCTTGCAGACGGGGCGTGGAGGTGGAGGTCAGCCATGTCCCGTGGGCCCGCCACGCGTTCCTTGTGTGGGGTTCCGCAGGGACCCTCCCATCTCACACGGGCTCACCTTTCCCACAGGTGGTTGAGCATTCTGTCGTCCCCAGCTGCTTCCAGTTGTGGTCCCGGCTTCGCCGTGGCAGGTGTGGCACTGGTGGCACCAAGTTGTCTGGTCGATGGGGAGACAACCTCTCTGGGTGTCTGACTGGGAAGGCCTGTGCCGCCTTGGGGGTGAATATTTCTGGAGCCTTCCCATGCACGTCTTCCTTCTCCTCGTTCCTCTCTTTCTCTTCTCTCTCTTCCGGGCCCCTCCCTTCTGTCACCAGTTGGCCATTGAAGGGTTCCCCTAGGAGAGGCAGGTGCACACACACTGAGCAAGCTCACTTTGGATGCTGAGTTGAAAAGAGGAAATTGCCTCACTATTAGAAATTACGTAGTGTGAGATCATGTCCAACTCACAGCACATAAGCACATCTATTTCAAATAAACAGACACTAATTTCCATAATATTCATGACACTATTAAACATAAATAAAAAAAGATGAACATTCTAGAAGGAAAAGTAGGCAAAGGCCATAGAGAGACGGTTCACATAAAAAGAAATACTGCCACAAATCATACAAAGAAGTTCCACTTCGCTCATAATTAAAGAACCACATATGAAAAGAACGACAGTTCTGTCTACCTAAAAATACGGATTACAAGGTTTTAAATCCCTAAACTCTTGTCGAAGGTGCAGGAAAACACATGTTCATTCAGGCTGAGCCTGAAAATAGACGTGAGTTTTCGGAGGGCAATTTGGCACCACCTATCCAAATTTCAAGTGCACATACACTTGGACTTGGGATTCAGCTTCTAGGACATTTTTCACGCAAATATTCTGATGCTTTCACATAGAGCTGTACATACGAGTATGGTTATTGAAGTATTATTTTAAATAGCAAAACAGTACAACAGACTTAAATGTTCATCAATGGTACTGGTTAAAATACATTATGCTACAGCTATGAAATGAATACTATGTGATTTTTTTTAAAAAGAATGCAGCAAATACATGTTCTGACAAGGAGATATGACTCTGAATGTCGTTTGGTGAGAGAAAAAACCATAACACACACACACACACACACACACACACACGCACACAGATGTGGCAGGTCACTTTTTGAGATACTGTGTTTGATTTTCTATCTTTGTTCCTCCTCCTTCAGTCCAGAAGAGTAGCCAAGTTCTTAGATGTTCTTGCCTTGTTTTTTTTGCAGGACAGAAAGCAAAAACGTCTTGAAGTCAACAGCTGTCTCTTCCCAGAGTGTAAGCGCAGGCTCTCAGTAAGGGTAAAGTGGATGTCCCCAAGGCCCCAGCCCGGGGGAAGGAGGAGGGGAAAAGTAGAGAGTATGTTTTCAGAGAGAGAGGTGTTTTCAAGGAGGAGGAGAGGTAGGAGTCTGAGGTCTTGGGTTCCCTGAGCACCATGGACCTTATGTGCACCAGGCATTGCTCAGGAGGAAGCCACACCTGGAGTGGGTCTGGGCGGGGGGAGGGGGCCTGGCTTCCAGCCTCTCCCAGCAGCCTGTGCCCCCAGTGCAGGCTGGAAGGAGTGGAGCTGAGTCCTAATCCGAAGGTGTCCTGTGGCTGCTCCTGTAGGCACCTCAGAGGCTCTGGTGTGGACAGACCAGCAGAGGGGTCTATCCCAGGGATGGGGAACCTGTGGCCTCAAGGCCACATGTGGCCTGCTAGGTCCTTAAATGTGGCCTTTGACTGAATCCAAATTTTATAGAACAAATCTTTTTATTAAAAGGGGTGCAGCAGAGGAAGATGAAGCTTTTTTTTTTTTTTTTGCCTCCTTTGATGCTTAAAAAAGAACAATCGTGAAATCAGAAGGCCTGCTTTGGCCCATCTAAGACGTGGGGATCTTGACTCATACCTGGAGTGTGTGTGTGGAGCCCCCACATTGACTGCAACTAAATTTTCTTCCAGTTTTAAAGAAGGTTGAAATTAAATTGACTAATGGAAAATAATGATATGCAGTATTTCTTGTACACTTGAGACTGTAGGCAAAGATTCAGACTGGCTGCAGACAAGTCTGCATACGCACAGAAAAGGGCAGATAGAACCACACCGAACTATTAAGACAGATTCCCTCTAGGAAAGGGAAGGGGCTGGGGACTGTTGCTTTTTTATTTTTTAGCGGACTTTATTTTTTTAAGAGCAGTTTTAGGTTCATAGCAAAAGTGAGTGGGAAGTAGTGTTCCCAGGTACCTCCCACCCCCTGACAGGCACAGGGTCCCCCACTGCCAACATCCCGCACCAGCGTGGTACATGTGTCACGACTGATGGCTCTGCACTGACAGCGTCATCACCCGGAGTCCACAGTTTACAGCAGGGTTCAGGCTTGGTGCTGCACGTTCTGTGAGTTTGGACAAATGCACAACAGGCATCCGCCACTGCAGCCCCACACTGCCCTAAACATCCTCCGTGCTCATCCCTCTCTCCTCCCTGGCGCCCGCTGCTCCATGTCCTGTCTCCATAGTTGTAACTGTCCTAGAATGTTATACAGTTGGAGTCAAACAATATGTAGCCTTTCAGATTGGCTTCTCTCACCTAGTGATGTGCATTTACATTTCCTCTATGTCTTTTTTGTGGCTCGAAAGCTCATTTATTTTTAGCCCTGAATACTCCATGGCGTGGATTTACCACAGTTTATCCATTCACCTATGGAAGGATATCTTGGTTGCTTCCAAGTTTTTATTTAATTATGGGGTAGTTGCTTGTGATTTTGTACGTTTCTATTTTGATTAAGTATTGTTCAAGTACATACTATTTTAATACAAAATAAGGAGGCAATTTCTAGAGTTACTGTAGAACACAAACTATTAATATTAGGGCTCTCTTCACCATTTTATCACTGCTTTCTTGCTTAGTTGGCTAATTACAGTGCTTCATGGTTTAAAATATCATATGCAAATTAGACCAACAGAATAGAGATCAGGCATACTGATATAAATGAGACTGTCCAAAGTGTTATCAGACAAAACATTTTTAAGTCTTCAGTACTGTGCATGTGCTGGGCACTCTGCTAGGATGGACACATAATTTATTCAATCTCTTCCCATTCCACCTCCCCAAACCACCTTTGAATGTGTTCTTTTTCTATATTGTAGACTGGGACTGTGTTCAGAGAAGTTACAGACTTGCCTGAAGGTACACAGCAAGGAAGTGGTAGATCTGGATTCAACCTCTGGCCTCCAGCCTCCATTGACAGGGAGGATGAAGCCTGGTTCATAATGCACCTTTTCACCAACCTTTTACAGCTGACCTCTTCCGGTCCTGCCCTGGGCTGAGCCCAGGCCCCCCTGCTACCCATCATCTGAGACCCATTAGGCTCGTTAGCATCATCATCATCCTATTCGATTTCAAATAGTCTGTCCAGATGGTCCCTGTAAATCAGCAACGGATCCCAGAAATCCCAATATTTTGCCATCAGACTTGGGTTCTCAGACTGTGTATTGTTCCTGGAAATGGCATAAAAATGCTTTGTTGGGCTGAACGTGTGGACTTGGAGTTTGTACAACACACCCACCCGTGTGCTGGGCACACACCAGGCTGTTTTCTCTAGGCAGCCAGACGGTTCCCACAACCTGTGCAATCAATCAGATAACCTGGTTATCCAATTCAAAGCCAGAGAAGGATGGATGGGACAATCTGGCATCTGTCCCCTCACTTCCTAGGACAGGCATCAGACCAGGTAATCTCTAGGCAACATAACAAGCACAGGGTAGTCACACAGGATGGGTTGAGATGTGGGACCCGAACAAGTAACTTAATCTTCCTAAACTTTCATTTCCTTGCTCTTAAGATGAGGCTAATAACAGTGAGTGCCTCCCTCTGTTGTGAGAATTCAGAGAGTTAA
The DNA here is from genome assembly GCA_004363605.1 of Indri indri. Lineage (NCBI taxonomy): Eukaryota > Metazoa > Chordata > Mammalia > Primates > Indriidae > Indri > Indri indri. The sequence goes on along the minus strand of RJWJ010000960.1, from coordinate 131,951 downwards.
CCGATGTAAAGTGCTCAGCATAGTGTCTGGCAGGTGGCAAGGACTCAGGGCATGTGAGCTATCATTATCATTAACATTTCCACAGACCTTCCTGTTCTAAAGAAGGAAAAGACGGCCTGCATTTGGGTGGTGGGCTCCACCGTCATCTGGTACAAAAAATTCTGCAGAGCCGCAAAGCTGCTCCATGGCCAGTGCCAACCAGGGCAAGCTGCCTGCTCTGCGTGTAAGCAGAGCCCACCGGGAAGACCCAGCACGGATTGTTCGGTATGAACTCAATATTCTTGTCTTATAGGTCAAGGTATTATTAACAGAAGCAAAGGGGACCAAGGGAAAAGACATAGAGTAGACGGATAATGGCCACCCAAAGATGTCCACACCCCAATCCCTGGAACCTGTGAATATGTTACCTTTTATAGTAAAAGGGACCTTGTAGATGTGATTAAATTCAGGATTTTGAGATGGAGACATTATCCTGAATTTCCTGGGTGTGCCCAGTATGATCTCAAGACTCCTTATAAAGGAAAAGGTGAGGCGGCTAGGAATAGAGGAGACGTGATGTTGGAAGAGGGCCGTAGCAGAGAGCGATGTGAGGGTGCTGCCCTGCAGGATTCGAAGGTGGACGGAGGGGCCAGGAGCCAAGGAATGCCAGCGGCCCCTAGGAGCTGCAAAAGGCAAGGAGATGCGTCCTCCCCTAGAGCCTCCAGAGGGAGCATGGCCCTGCTGCCACCCTGATTTTGGCCCGGTGAAACCCATGTCAGACTTCTAACCTCCAGGACTGTAACAATAAATGCGTGTTGTCTTAGGCCACTAAGGTTGAGGTAATTTTGCTCAGTAGGAGTGAAAAACTAATGTAAAGCATTTCAAAATGTTGAACTGGAAAGGCAGACCCAGGATGTTCTGTCCATTTTTTTGAATCAAGTGAATGAAACAGTCTTCTCGGTGATGGCTCAGAGGGTGAAGGAGGCTCTGCCAGGCCCACTCGCTTTGAAATAAGTGTCCGCAGGTTTTCTCTGTGTTGACTGGGAGACAGAGGGGAGAGGCACAGGAAGAAGAGAGAGAGGGCTTTAAAAGCAAATGACCCAGAGTGTTTGGCAGCAGAACAGGGATCTTACCTGGTCTCCTGTGAGGCGGCACCTGTGGGCTGATGGCATTGGTCCCCATGATGACGTACTCGTAGTGGACTCCTGGGTTAGGCTGCTGGTGTATCATCTGTCGACACAAAAGTCAATGTTAGTGCCCTCTGCACTCGTGCACATCCCCTTGCCTGCTGGCTGGGGTTGCAACGGCACAAGTAGCACTGTCGATAACTGACTGGGTTGACTCACATCTCGTCATGTTAGTGAACCTGTGACACATGAAGTGAAGTTATGTCCAGATGGTTTTTGGTCATTTGCTTTTGAAGAATGAAGAACTTAGTCTTTGAGAAAATCAGAAGAAAACTAGGCCAAGAGTTAACACTTTATAAATTCCAAATAGGAAGATGGAGCAATGGCGGCCGAATCTCTCTGTTGGTTCCCAGCCATCCTATACCACAGCTTAGATTTCACTCAGTGCTCTCAAAATGTCCAACATAGGTGACTGCATTTGCACTGCAGGAGAACCTGTCCGAACACTAGGTGGCGAGGCAGTGTCACGCAAACGAGGATGCAATCTTGGCACAGCCACTCCGGGATCCTTTAGGTTCCTTCAGTGCTCACCCGGCCAGGGAGGCTGGCTCAAGGTCTGCGCCAGCCCTCTCCCTCCTGTTGGCTCTCTGGGTCCCACCCCCACCCCACCGGGACCACAAAGAGATGGGGACAGGAAAACAGGTATAAGGGAAATAAGTCATGTTTTTTTAGGAACCGGTGACAAAAACAGGTCAGCGACAGGAAGCTGCCTAGGGCTGTGAAAGTCAGTAGCTGACCGTCGTCTGGGACGACAACATGATACACGTGAGCATGGCGCAGCAGAATAAATTCCTCCCTCTTGGCTTTGGAGCACAAAGTCCTTCCTGCCCAGGGCTTCCCTGGTGGGAAGCAGGATGGTGGGGAAACAGAGCAGTAGGGCAAGAATCTCCAGCGTAAATAGGAGCCAAGCGAGGACACACGGTCATGCTTTGATATTTCTGTCTATACTGCTTTATAAGGTGGCTCTCCTGCTGACCTGCTGAGTAACCTAGAGCAAGTCCCCGAACCCTACAGTTTTTGATTTCTTCATCTGGAGCAGGAGGAGGTGAGAATCACTGCCAATCTCGCAGGTCCTTTCTAGCTACCAGCACCTCCGAGTCACTCCTGCATGGGTAGGACCTGTGTCTATTCTTGGCATTTATGCCACAACCTCTCACCCACTCCCTCCTTGTGAAATGGGTCTCGGTTCTATAAATCACCCCAAGGATGGCAGACATGACAACCACTGTGCTCCCTACTCCCAGAAACCAGTACCAAACCATCAGTGTTACGGGAGCATGGTGGTGCACACAGACCCCCAAAGGGACACAGCTGTGTGACCTCAGGTGCCTGCTGTCTACCCCTAATCCCCTCACTCCCCTTTCACACGGTCTGCATTCGGTGTGAGGCTGGAAATCCTCCCTCGCCGTCTGCGTGCGTATTCTGCGTGCAAACCTTGTCCCGTTCATGAAATTATTGGCTTCTGTTCCTAGATCACCCACAGTAGGCCTTTAACAACCTGAGTTTTTACCACTGATGCCATTCGAAATTTACCCAGACTCAATCAACCAAGTGGACAGTCTACAAAAATATCCAAAATTAACTACGATGAGGCTTCCTTTGTAATTTCCAGTCCCCTAGGCCCAAGAGGAAAGGATGTAGAACTTTATAGGTGGAGAAGTAATGCCAATGCAATTAATAATATTTCTAACACTTGGACACAGCAAATACCACGTTGACTAGCATGGCTTTGGGGACAGTCGGAGTATGTATATTGATGGGTGAGCTCATTCTTTTTATCCTAACATCATTTCAAGTTTTTATTTATTTATTTATTTATTTTTTACGAAGACACTCAGGTTTCATCAAGCTTTTATTTCTTGTTATCTTTTATTTCCTGATCTTTTAAGAAGACTGGATTCTAGTGGTTTCCTCTAAAAATAAGTGCCATTTTAAACACTTGAGCAACTTAATATTTTAGTTTCATATGAAGTAAATTACAGTTCTGTCTTCTGTGAAGCAGGGAGCTTCTCTTATAGCAAAGCTCTCTGTTGTTACTCAGGGCTTTCTTGTTTCATGTGGACACTCTGGAGCTTTCCTTTCTTCATTTGCCTGAGTTGGGAGAGCACTGGGAGCTGTGAGCAGTCCTGTCTGGCTTTGGGCATTCGCTTTCTTTTGCCATAAAAGGTAAACATGCCAAATTAGCATTATGAGGAAAGTGCCTGGAGGAGATCCAATGCTCATGAAATAAAGGATTTGTTTTGCCTCTGATTTGGTTCAACAAGTAAAATTGGTTTTACTGGGTCAATAAACTCTGAGGGTAATAAGCATCTGGTAGAGTTTAAGGTTTCTCTGAGCTAGAGACATTCAGAGGTGAATGGCAATGATGAACGCCAAGCATTTCAGGGGCACCTCAAACAGGCTGTGCTCAAAGGATTTTATTGAGCATGGGCAAAGTTTTGTGGCTTATTTGTTCTAAGTGTGTTCCTTAGAAGCAACAAGATACAAAATGCATAGAACAGCCCAGAAACATCCAAACTCACATAGACATCCAAGATCTCATTGGTGGGACCTTCGGCCAAAAAGGACTCTCCAGCAGTGCTCGAAATCTCATTTGGACGCTTGTAGGTGAACATCGTCCCTCCGCCCTCATATTTTCCAGGACGATCGATCGCCCAGTTCCCATTGATGATGGAGCGGCCGGAACGACTTCGCAAGGCTGTTGAGAAAAATGAGACAGTTGCTTGGGTAAGCCCAGGGCGTGTACAAGAAACTGAACGGACTCCCCTTGTCACTGGCTTCTTCGTTCCTCGAGGTTTCTGTTAGGATCCACTATGTGCCAGGTGCTGAGCTAGGTCCCGGGGCACCGTTAGCCATCTAGGTCACATCCCTTTGGACCTGATCACTTCTTCATCGCATTCTACTCCCCTCCATCACTTGGGCTTGTATAGAAATGAAGGGTGGGGTGGTTTGGAGAAAAGGATGTGGAAATCGGGAGGGAAAGGACAAAGTTAGAGGAGAAAGATAGAAAGGGGGAAGGGAAACGAATTTACATTATATACCATTATCTAGGTGAGAGTTTGCACACTGGCAGCCCATGAGCTGATTTTGGCCCATAGATGGTTTTAGTTTGGCTTTTGTAGTGTTATTTTAAAAAATAATTGAGCCCAAATTTAAGAATTAAAAGATTTCATATAAAAAATTTAGAGTTCCAGCTTCTGTTACAAACCACAAAGACATATTAACATTGGTTCCACATCCCCCCATAGCAGCAATCGACTAGAGTTCAGGAGAACCGCCTCTTTTGGATGGAGCCTACATGCTCTGATTTGCCCCAGTCCCCACCACTCCCTGTTACTCCCCAATGCTGAGGCTAAGTCTCAGCTTATTACCCATTTATTTATGAATATGGGTGATTTATCTCATGTATCATGCATACATTGTTCTTTTCTCATAGAATAGAATTTTTCTTATAATGCTCCCTATTTGTGTGTCTATTAAGAGTGGCAAAACTAAACATAGACCAAGAGGGTCACATGATTTTCTTCAATGTCTGGTGAGCTTCATTCATTTCTGTTCCCTTCCTGACTTCTTGTGGGCCTCTGAGGCCGTGTATGGTCATGTTTAATCCTCACGATGTTGCTGAGCAGATGTTGTGACCCCACTTTTCAGACAGTGGTTCGGAGATGTGAGGGGACTTGTTCAAGTCCATGAGGACTTGTCACTTCAAGTCCATGAGTGACAGACCTGTAATTTGGAGTCTGCTCTCAGGAAGGAGACAAGAAAGGAGAGGAGGGGCAAGGAACAAGACGTCAGGGTTAAAGGGAGAAGAAAAGGACAGTATCTGAGAGTAGAATTTCTTCAGCTACCTTTGGCACCTGGAGGACCCCAAGCCAATGGCAGGTTGGGTTTACAGATGATCCTGTTTTAAGTGCCACGTACACAGTGGCCCTGTTGTGGCCACCGGCTCTTTGTACCTGCACTTTACAGAATTCCTAAATTTAACTTTTTATGATTTATTATGGAAAAATTTATACATAAAAGTCATGAGAACAGACCCATCACCCCACTTTAACAATTGTCAACTCGTGGCTTATTCTGTTTCACTCTGCACATCCCAGACCCCAATTCAGCCTTAAATTGTTTTGGTAGGTGTCACTAAAATATAGGGACTCTTTTTCTTAAAGCCATTTTCAGAAGTGCTTCTTAAACAGCAGGCCTTCCCAGACACCAGGCCTGCAGAGTCAGAGCTGTACGGGCAGGCAGGCAGGCGGAAGAGGCTCTAAACCCGAGACAGCCTCCCCTGCAGATGCCGTGGCCTCCAGGGGAGCACAGAGTGGGACTCGGAATGCTGGGTTACAAGATCAGTTTAGCATAGTGAGTGGCAGAGAAGGGCCAAGGGTGGAGACTGAGGAAGAACAGGTTTGGGGCTGTTCTTTATTCTTTATCAACAACTGTACTTGTTGAGAGTGGTTCGTACTGTGTCTCCATTTCCTCCCTTCTCATTAATTCCTCAGTCATCCCCAATCTGGCTCCTGCCCCCTTCATTCCAATAAGGAAACTTAAATTCACGTCACGAAGATGTCCATGCTGCTAAGTCCAATGGGCAAGTCCCAGGTCTCTTCGTCCTGGCTGTCTGGGCAGCACCTGGCACTACTCCGACCTATCTGAAACACTCTCCCGCTGGCTTCTGGGACATCGCTCTCAACTCGCTTTCCTCCTGCTCTCAGGCTGTTCACTCTGTTTTCTTTTCTGTCTCCTCTTTCTCTACTGAACCAATAAATATAAGCGTTCCTTAAGCACTAAGAGTAGACCTGCTCTGGGTGCCATATTCCTTTCATGAGCAATTCAATCTGTGCCCATGACCTCGATTGCTACAACGTAAACTACAGCAACTTCCAAGTTTATGTTTCCAGTGCGAACTCTGCCTCTGGCTCTAGAATTTTATATCTAATTGCTTAGTTGCCAGCTTCACTGGGATGTCTTGTCTAGAAGTGAGCACATTCCTGGCCTCTTCATTATCTCAGTGAGTGATAGCACCACGCATCTGATCACAAACCCAGGAGTCATCCCGGACGCCTCCTCTCTCCCGTGCCCCTGTATTGATCCATCATCCAATTTTACTTAACCTCCTCCACATTTCTTGAACCCGTCTGCTTCTCTTCATGTCCATGCCATAATCCAGAGCCAGGCTACCATGAGATCTCATCTGGACTAATTCAAAAACCTCCTAATTGGCCTTCCTGTTTCTCTTCTCAGCTAGAACCATATTTTCAGAACATAGATTAGATCACCAACTATGGCTCAAAATCCTTCAGTGGCTTTCTATTGCTCTAGGGGAAAACACCCTAATCATTAGTGGGCTCCTCCCGCAGGCGAGGTAGCCCCAGCCTCATCTTGCATTGCTCTTCTCTTATCCCTGTGCTCTGCTCCCTGGCCTTCTTATAGCTCATCTAACACGCCATGTTCCCTCCACAGCTCTATCCCTCCTTCCAGAAATCCTATTCATTCTTTATTTTTTTTTATTTTTGGAGACAAGGTCTTGTTTTGTTACCCAGGCAGTGGCATGATCATAGCTCACAGCAACCTCAAACTCCTGAGCTCAAGCTATCCTCCTGCCTCAGCCCTCCAAGTAGCGGGCTATAGGCACACAACACCATGCCCAGCTAATTTTTCTATTTTTAGTAAAGACGGGGTCTTGCTGTGTTGCTCAGGCTGATCTTAAACTCCTGGCCTCAAGTGATCCTCCTGTCTAGGCCTCCCAAAGTGCTAGGATTACAGGCAAGAGCTACCACTCCCGGTCCCAAATCCTATTCATTCTTTTGATGTCAGCTTCCCCAGGGCAGTCTCCTCTCCCCTGCCCTCATCCCCTGACACTCAGTCCAGGCCTGTCTCTTCCCTGCCATGCTGTAAGAGATGTGAGATGGCCAGGTGCCGTGGCTCACGCCTGTAGTCCTAGCACTCTGGGAGGCCGAGGTGGGAGGATTGCTTGAGCTCAGGAGTTCGAGACCAGCCTGAGCAAGAGTGAGACTCCATCTCTACTATAAATAGAAAGAAATTAGCCAAATGACTAAAAAAAATAGAAAAAAAAATTAGCCGGGCATGGTGGTGCATGCCTGTAGTCCCAGCTACCCGGGAGGCTGAAGCAGGAGGATTGCTTGAGCCCAGGAGTTTGAGGTTGCTGTGGGCTAGGCTGACGCCACGGCACTCTAGCCCAGGCAACAAAGTGAGACTCTGTCTCAAAAAAAAAAAAAAAAAGAATATGCAAGTGCCTTTCCCTCAAAGCATTTAACTCAGTTAGTAATGCACCCATCGAGAGAATTATTTGATAATGTTTGTCTCCTAGGACACTGTAAGCTCCAAAAGGGCAAAGACAGTGGTGTTTCCTCTGTAATAGCTTGAGGGCCCAGCATGGTGCTCACCACATAGTAGGAACTTTATATATACATAGCAGAAAAAGGCAAACAGCTCAAAAGAAAGACAGGCAAAGAATGATAAACAGGCAGTTTGTAGAAAACCAAGTACAAATATTCTGTAAGCAAATGAAAAGATGCTCTGCCTTACTCATTATTTAAGAAATGTAAATCGAAACCACAATGAGGTAATTTTGACGCATAAGATTAGTAAACATTTAAGAAAATTTAATATTGCCAGCATTGCCAGGTGTGTGAGCAAGTAAGTACCCATAACTTTAGGAATGTCAACTGACTCAACCCTATTGGAGGACAATTTGATTACATTGTTAAAACTTTAAATGCCCAGACACTCTGACCCAAGAATTCTACTTCTAGGAAATTACTTGAGGGATATACTTTTATAGGCACACAAAAGTGTTTGTAACAAGGATATTCTCTGTAGATTTTTTTTTAAATAGAGAAAACAAAAACCCCACAAATGTCCATCAGTAGAGGACTGTTAACACTGGATGTCCACACAATGGAAGACCAAGTGGCCCTAAAAAGAATGACATAGGTCTGTGCATGTGTGTGTATGGAAAGAATGCCATTACACATTTTTGAATGAAGCAAAAATGCAGAACAGTGTGTTTGGCATGATCCTATTTGTGTATACTTTTTAATAAAAGCATATATATAAAATGTGTATGTAAAATATTTAGAGAAGGATACTCATAAAACTGTGCCCAAATAATTATAGGTATTCAAAGGAAATTTGGAGTCAGAATAAATCAAATGTTCCAATATTTTAAAGAGTAAGAATTAGCCCTCCATGGGCACAGGAACTGGGGTTCACACTGGGACGGCAGATGAGAAGGGAGACATACATTTTCCATTCTATGTCTTTTTACAGCTATTTAAAATTTGTTTTGCCACATGCACACATAACCTTCTTTGAAGCTTAAGCATTTTTAATTACCATAAAGGACACAGCACAAGCAGAAATACTCCTGAAGGGTACCGTTATTTTCCCTTTCTTACAGCTTCTCCTTAAAATCCCATTCGCAGCATCAAAAGCTCAGAATTGAGGTAGGTTCTGGCTAAGATTTTATTGCTTTTAATAGCAAGACTGTAGAAGAGGTTATTATCTGGAAACCAAAAAGTATATTAAAGAACCATTTGAAATACTACAGAGGAGAAAGCTGCAAAGGCCTCCCTAGGAAATAAAAAATTGGGACCCTGAATCTTTTAAACATTTACTGCTATTACTTACATATCCCCCCTAAAGGTTTGGATGAATCTTCAACCATACAATAGCAAAGAATTTTTAAAGCCCTATCACATTTTTAGCAAACATGGTCCTGATTCCTCGTGTCCACGGGTTGGCTTCTGAAACAGCTCCAAAACTAGCCCCCACCTGGTCTTGCTGATTGAAAACGGCTGTATCTACAATTTACACACCTGTAAGTAGTTCCAGAGCTAGCAGGGGTGCCCCAAACCACCTCACACAAAGGCGCAGGTGGCTCATGGCCCTTGCTAGGGCGTGTTCACCGAAGGTCAAGCTATGGTAAGGTTAGAAAGGCAACCTCACAGCTATGTTGCAATGAGGAAAACGTCACTCTCACTTGACATTTGGGCTTTATTTCAGTTTTAGTTGTCAGTGCTGGGCATATGTTTTGGCCTAAACTATCGGTACCAACAACACCCTTCTCCAAGATTCACATAAGAATAGCAAGCCCTGATTCTCAAGCACTTCATCTCACAATCTTAGTGCTCATTGTTGGTGATGACCAAACCACTTGTTCCCAAAACCAAATAAAGAAGGTGGTTTCCTTACAGCAAACGGATCACTATGATCTAGATGTCTGCTTCTTCCATTGAAAAATGAAGATTAAGTGCTCCCTAAAAACAACACCCCAAGCTTCTTAACATTTCAGCGGTTCTTAGAAGCTATTGGGGAAATAGTGCAATAAACTCAAGGTTGAAGTGGTCAGACATCACTGGCCTCCGATACACGGCCAGCTGGAGGGTGGAGCCTGGTTTCTTTGCCATTTCCAGTCTAGTCTATGAGTTTCCACCGAAGCCCACACATGGGCAAGAACCCAAGGCAGGCTCAGAATGTGCTAGCTAATCTGGATACCCTGAAAATGGAATACACCGCATTGTGTACCACCTTGGAGAGGTCTGTGAATTCCATCTTTATTTTCACCAACCTTCAACTGAAATTCGGCATTTCTCTTTGTTATGAATGTGACTTTGTCACCAATAGAAATCACATATGTATTCATATGTCATTACAGATGTCATCAGTATTTTGAAATATTATTTAAAAACTCATCACTATTCTGAAATTAGGATAATTATTAGACCCTCTAGGAGATATCCTAGTTTAGTGTTAAAGAAACAAATTGTAAATTTGTTTTTAAAAAATATTTTGATAATTGTATTTCAATATAACTGGCTTCCTTTATACTCTTCCATATTTTATTTTATGAGTTTAAAGCATCGTTCTGAGAAGGTGTCTGCAGACTACCAAGGAGCCTTGCTTACATCTGGATATTCCTGTTCCAGCATCCTAATAGCAAATCTGTCCTTTCCTTCGGACCAAAATGGTAAACACATGTGAATGCACAAAAATTATGTTAAAAAAAAAACAACAAAGCAAACATTTCTTCCCAGGTAGACCAGGTCCGGTTTGATACAACATCCAAATTATGGTTCCTGTTAAACAAGTGCACTCACGTCTCACAGTAATTTCTCAGTCAGATTCACTTTGGCATGTGGAGCTTGGATATAATCGAACCTGTGTGATTTTCTAAAACGTGACGTAACACATTTGGACTGAAAATCAGAGAACGAAGGTTGGCTTTCTCTTTGGCACTATATAATCACAGGTTGTGAGGGGTTTAAATAAAGGGAAATGCCAAGGCTTTGTTCTTATTTCATTGCTAAATGACAGGTAAGTATGGCTAATTCTCCTTCTTTAGAACATTAGAACATTTGATTTATTCTGACTCCAAATTTCCTTTGAATACTTATAACTTTAAATACAGTTTGTGTGTTTTAAAGCCTTAAATGATGTTTTTGAAATAGATCCCATCTATAGTTCGTATAAGAAAATCGACTGGGCAAAAAAGTATTGGGAGGCTGCAAAGGTCAGACACAGCCCACGACTCTGGGAGCTCGAGTCTGCGGGAGCAGTCAGACACACGCCAAGTGATGTGCGCAGGGAAGCTGGTGAGATTTCCAAGGGATGCAGAGGGTCTCGGAGAGGGGGCGGCACTTGAGCAAGGATCTGCAGGGTGAGGAGTGGTTCACCAGACAGAGGACAGGGAAGAGGGCACTGGGGGCAGAGAACAGCATGGACAAAGGCAGAGGCAGGAAGGGCGTGACCTTGGAGGCACAAAGAAGGGGAGTCTCGGGGTGCCGGGGTGTGCGGAGTGCGAGAGCCCCTGGAGATGAAGCTGGGCGGGAAGACCTCAAGGCAGACGGTGAGGGCTTGACTGTGGGCACTGGGGAGCCACGAAATGTCTTTGATTGGGATAGTGACAGCTGAGATCTGGTTTCCGGAGCTAACACTGGCTGCTGAACAGCAAGGTGGGTCGTGTCTCAAGTCCGAAGTTCATTCACACCACAAACAGTTCCCGAGTACCTGCCATCCTCTCCCACCCACGGACAGCACCAGCCCTGCACCTGTGGCCGTCTCGGGCCACACTCTCCTCCTTGGGCTGGGCTGTCCACTCCAACAAGTAGGGAAGGACTATGTCTGCCCTTTAGAAGGAATTCTAGGACGCTGATTCACCAGTGGGTCTCACCATAGCTCAGTTAATCTAGAGAGAAACCTGGTGTCTTTCTCATCTCAAGTAAGTTGCTTCCTAACCCCTTCCTTTAAAAAAAACCTATTCTTCCAGTGCTCAGATTCCAGTTTTGGCAATCATCTTTGACTCTTCCCCTCTCTCTTCCTCCCTGGCCAATCATGCAGGCACAGCACCTGCTCCTTTAAGCTGCTGCTGCACTGGCCTCCCTCCCTTTCCTCTCCACCAAGTCACCTCTCACATCCAAGGTCTTCTGGCCTCATACCCGGACTACAGCAGAAGCCTGACCATGGGTCTCCCTGCATGCTACCCTAGATGAACATTCCTGAAATACGCCTTTCCTCTTGTCTCTGCCCCCGAATTCCCATGTCTAAAGGATGAAGCGCACCCTCCTCTGGTTCACAGTCAATGTCTTGTGTGATTTGACCCTATCTTCAACCACCTCACACAGCCCCCTTGTCTTCATCCAGTCAAACATGGAAAACATTGGTAATTTGTGTCTCAGCTTGTTAAAAAATCCTACTGCGATTTTTCACAGGGCAGGAGCCCTGTCTTATTTAGTACCTGACCAAGAGACACTCAATAGATGTCAAATCATGCTGGCGTCCACCCCCTCATCCTGGGGATCTTGTTCAATTGCTAGTTATTTAGTGGCCCCTTCACTGCTTCTTTGTCTCACATGCTGTTAGCTCCTGCTTAACACTAATCTTAGTGGCTATGCCTTGTTCTTTGAGCTTTAATTAATTGCTGCTGTGATTTTTTTCTTTTCTTTTTTTCTAACTATTCTAAATGCTGTGTCTAAGTTTCACAAGGTTTTTTTTTAATCTGAGGATCAGAGAGCTGAATTAATCAAACTTTTCAGCGAATGGCACTTTTGTTGTACAAGGTCCACCTCTCTTGGTTTTAATTTTATTTTTCCTTTTATACTAGATTCCCACTGCCATCAGTCCCTGCCTATCCCAACAAGCACAACCTACACAAATGTGATATATATATGTAATTTACATAAATGTTACTGTTTTTTCTCTGTTTTTAAGCTCCATCTTTGTTGCTGTAATGTCCATCTAGATAGTTGTTTTCTAACTGCTGTATAGTATTCCACGGCATACACCTACTTCAGTTTACTTGTCCAATCCCCTAGGCCTGTGGGGACTGGTTTTAAAATTTCTTTTTATGGTCCATGGTGTTAGCAAAGCGCTGATAGTTAGTGATGATTCGTTGGGTGTTTGTTACAAAGTACCAGAAGCCAAGAAGGCTCATTTTCAAAATCAGCAACCCCATCAGTAGTAAGAGGCAGAATATTTATCAGAGCCCACATATGTGTACGAAAGCAGCAGCACGTTCCCAGGAGTGCATCCTCCTCCCACACAGGCAGGGAAAACTGTAGCTGTCTAAAAAACCACATCAGAAGTGGGATTAGAATTCACCTTTTCCAGCCGGGCGCTCATGCCTGTAATCCTAACACTTTGGGAGGCTGAGGCGGGAAGATTGCTCGAGGCCAGGAGTTCAAGACCAGCCTGAGCAAGACCGAGACCCCCTCTCTACAAAAAATAGAAAAATTAGCTGGGTGTGGTGGTGCACACCTATAGTCCCAGCTACTTGGGAGGCTGAGGCAGGACAATCACTGAGCCCAGGAATTTAAGGCTGTAATGAGCTATGATGACGCCACTGCATTATATCCCAGGTGACAGGGTGAGACCCTGTCTCAAAAAAAAAAAAAAGAGAGAAAAAGGAAAAAGAAAGGGTTCAGCTTCCTGCCTCCCAGTCTTCTAGTCCGTTCCGTCCCAGCAGTTCCCATTAAGGAACATCTGCGGTGACATCATGGAGTTGAAAATTAGGATTCCACATGAGGAGATTCTAGGATTCTACATGAGGGATCGGAAAACATCAGAAAAGAAGCATCCTGTGTCTACAGCAAGGGGAGAAACCCCAAGAGGTGGGACCTCCTTGGTTCGAAGGAGGAAGGCTGTGGCAGTCAGGCGGGACAGTGTTTTTGTGCCCTCTGAGTGTACCATAGCTGGACAGGATAACAGCCACTCGCTGGGCTGGCATCACCCACCAGTACTGTCGGCTGAAGTTTAAAGCACCGATCATTAGACTACAACAAGCAGAAACAAAAATCAAAAACACACACACACACACACACGCACACACACACTATCAAACAGGAAAGTGCTCTATGAATAAAAAGAACTATTAATAAATCAACACTACTGTGCAACTGTACATGTAATTCCATAGCCATGTAGATACTATAGTGGGTTCAACAGTGTCATCCCAAATTCGTATCCATCCAGACCCTGTAAATGTGATCTTATTTAGAAATAGGGTCTTTGCAGAAGGAACCGAGTTAAGATAAGGTCATATTGGATTAGGGTGGGCCTAAATCCAATAATGACTGGTGTCATTAAAAATAGAGGCAATTTGGACAGACACAGAGACACAGGGAGAATGCCATAGGACGACACAGGCAGAGAGTGGAGTTAGGCGACTGCAAGCCCAGGAAGGCCAAGCATTGCCAGCCAGCACGAGGAGCTAAAAGAGAGGCATGGAACAGATTCTCCCTCTGAGCCCCTGGGAAGGAACCACCCTGCTGACACCTGGATTTCAGAATTCTGGTCTCCCCAACTAGGAGAGAACGAAAAGTTTCTGTTGTTTTAAGCCACTAACCTTGCGGCATTTTGTCATGGCAGCCCTAGGAAACTCGTACAGATCCCTATTATCCAATTACGCAGAGTGCTTCAGGGTTGTAATATTTGGTAGCTGTGGACTGGTGGGTGTCTAGATTGGCTTGCAACTGAGTAAAACACCAGTATTCGCAGCCAGAGTTTCAGTATCAAATAGACCTAACATAGAGAAAAAACCCAGGGCCTAATTCCAAGTCCTTATCCCCAAGCCTGTGGCTAAATTGGGAGGACATTGGGTTATAAGCAAACAGGTTGACTCTCAACATTGTGGGGCAGCCAATGTTTTTAATTTTATTACACTATGAACCAAAACTTTTTTCTTTGATTTTACACACAGACATCCACAGACACACACACACCCACAACGGCTTCCACACTGAGCTCTAAATACATGCTCTAATTTTTCTTTTGAAGTATAAACATACGACTATTCTTTTTTCCATTCCTATTCTAGGCACTGTGTAACTCAAAGGCCACTCAATGCTGGTGATCTGGGTAATTTTGTAAATTATACAAATTGCTGACTAAACATAGGAAGTTTCAAGTATCAGCTTGAATCCAATGAAAAGATGCAAGAAGACTGTGAGGGAAATTCTAAACAGTCCATCCAGAGTTGTAGCCAACATGGCGTTGTCTCTGAGGGTTCCAAGATGACGGCGCGAGTCCATTCCTCACTACTGAACTGGTAATGGCAGAAGCAGTTAATCTAAAAAATGTAGGATGTACTTAGATGCTAATTTAATACAAGATTTTGTTGTAGAGACACAAATGAACCCATACTTGGGTATTTTTTGAGCATTATAACTCTAAGCAATCACTGAATATCAATTTCTATGTCTTTTGTGAGCAAATGTTCAGAAAGAAATTCCTGTTTAATTATTTGAGTGTTGAGCTATGATTTTTGCATGTGATATTCCTCCAAGACTGAGCCACTTCTGTCTCTGGAGTTATAAGAGTTACGTATCTAGTGATGGCAGCCTTGTCCATCCATGAGTTCAACAGGTAGGAAACATTTCCATGACAATCATTTAAAACATTATTTTTAGATGAAAACAAATGGATACTAACTAGAACACAAAATCACATTTGGAAGATAAAACGTAAGATTTCATGGAAATTTGGACTTGCAGCAGAACAACCTTGGGCTAACTCCTTACTCCCAAGGAAGTATTAACCTTCCTAGGGCTTACTGTGGACGCCTAAGAGGCACTGATGGAATGGATTTGTCTCTAGGCATCTTGAGAATTTGAAAATAGCACTTCTATCTACTGCTAGGCTCCTCTATAATCTCATTTTACTTTTTTTTTATGAGATAATATATTTATTTCTTTATTCTGTATAGGTATAAGAGTACAAGTGCAATTTTGTTACATGCATATATTGCATAGTGGTGCATTCTGGGTTTTTAGTGTATCCATCACCCAAATAATGTATATGTTGCTCATTAAGTAAATAGAAAATGTCAAACATATTAAAAGTAAAGAAAGCAGTATGATAAATTCTCATGTATTGTCACCAAGCTTCAAGAGTTATCAACATTCAGCCATTCTTATTTCATCTCTATCTCTATAATTGCTTCCTGGTCCTTTTACTTTTCAACAGTTCTCTTAGGAGGGGTAGTCTTATTCTTTCCCCTGGAAGTACTTACTCAATTAAGACTCAAGAATATAGTAGATTTTTTACTTTTCTGCTTTAATTACGTTTCCAACTGGCTTAAGGACTGCAAGGTGGAGCTCAGAATGGAATTAACTGCACCGTGGGCTGCAGCTGCACTCAGGGTATTGAGCACCAAGAAATAGTGGGGACCAGTTGGGGTGAGTAGGTCTAGAGTTGTGGTTCTCAAAGTGTGATGCATCAGCATCAGCATCATCTGAGAAATTGTGGAACATGAAAATTCTCAGGCTCCACCCCAGATCTTCTGAACCCAAATCTCTGGAAGTGGGGCCCAGAGACCTGTGTTTTAGTAAGCCATCCTGGTGATTCTGTTGCACACTCGAGTTTGATAACCACTGCCCTAGAGACATGGGCAACTTGAGACATGAACAATTGCAAGAATAAGGGGCATGATACCTAATCTATGTTCTTTGAATACCCATGTTCTCACTGGCACACACACACACACACACAAATGCTCATGTAAGCATATTCTTATTTAAAATAGCCTAAAAACTTGTCTCTACATGAAAAATGGGATACAAGCTTGAGGAAGATATAAATAAGTGAAATTCCAAGGCAAAACTTGAGCATCCTTGTATTGATAGCTATGTTTAATCTTTAATTCTGCTTTTAAATTTTATGAGTCATGTGCAACAGACACCCCTGAAACTTACCCATTTTAGGTCTTAGCCCATCCTAAATCTTATCCCAAGCCTGCGCAGCCCTCCTAGGCACTTTCGGCCATTCAACAAATAGTTGTTTGGCACCGACTGTGTGCTAGGCACTGTTTCAGATGCTGGGGATGTAGCAGTGAGCAAGACAGACCCCCAACACCCACCGAAAATCTTTGCCCTCACAGGGCTTCCATTCCAGCATTTATATAAACTGTCTTAATCTCACACTCCTGTGGGACAGGGTTTTGCAGATGAGAAGAATAAGTTCAGAAAGATGAAGTACTTTGTCCACGGTCACACAGCAAGCTAGTATCAGAGCCAAGATCTGACCCCAAATCCGCTTGACTCATTCTATGGCTCACCCTCCTATTTCACACTGGAGCAAGGAAATACAACAGCAGGTGTGGAGGCACCTGGAAAGATCAGTTTCTGCAGGTTCTGAAACAGTCAAGTACAATTATTTTTAGGTTTCACATTCATCTGCAAACCCTTTTAACTAGCTAGGCCTGTTAAAACATCAATGCTTTCCTTCTGATGTAATATCTTCAGTCACTTCTAAGCTGTTATTTAAGATGGCTCAAATTATCTCTTTACATCTTGGCAGAAGTTGGACATGAATTTATCTGGGGTAGGGGTGGGATGAGAAACTTAATATCTAAATTTAACTTTGATCTCCAAATACGTGGCAAAGGTCACAGTAGTCATCTGATTCCTCCCTGATGATACCCTGGTTGTCGTGGTGATGGGAGGAGATGGTGAAATATTACAACAACAAAGCCTTACATAGATCTATATACAATGTATACTTCTGGGCTGGATGGGAGACACTCAAGCATGACATCAGTAACGTCTAAGATTCTGCAAGGTTGTGTAGGTCAGACTATGTCCCCTTTACAGAACCCCAAGGGGCAATAGCTGCTGAAAGGCGCAGCAGCGTAGGGGAGGGCAGAGGGCTGTGTGGGCAGTGACTTCGATACAGCGACCACTGGAGCCCTGCGGAGGCTATTAGGAGCTCAGCAGGAAACAATAAGAAGGATCAAGGCAGCTCACGAGGGCAGTTCCCAAGAGCCAGAGTGTAGCCACTGCACAGCCCTGGACAAGAAGAATTTAATGCTTGGCAAGGGGACCACGTGAGCCTTCCTGCCCAAGGGGAGGGACCAGAGTACGTGGGGTTCTAGAGATTGCGCTGGTGGCATCTTAAATGAAGACTATTTCAGTCATAGTTTACTACAGTTACCTAACCCTTTTTAACTAAACTTCTCCAGTTGCTTTCGCTTGAGAAACTTGGGCTGGCTTATTATTGCTCATAATATTAATGATAATCATAGATTTATGTTGATTCAACAGTTAATTCAACTGTGACAGATATGAATTTGATGTTTTAAAGTTTATTAGTTTCACCGCCCTGGAAAATTCCCTGGTGCTACCACGTTGTAGTCAAACCCTGCCCCAGCCCTTCACCCCTGGCAACCACCGATCTGTTCTCCGCGCCCACAGGTTTGCCTTTTCCAAAATGTCATAATAATTGGAAGCATATGTTGTGCGGCCTTTTGAGTCTGGCTTCTTCCACTTAGCATGATGCACTTGCGATAATCCGTGTTGTGTGTATCAGCAGTTTATTCTTTTTATTGCTGAGTAGTCTTCCATTTCACGGCTGTACCACACGCCATCTATTCCCTAGTGGAAGGATAGGGTTAGGCGGGTAGTTTCCAGTTTTTGGCAATGAAGGATAAAGCTGCTTCAAACATTCAATGTTCAGGTATTTGAATGAATGTGAGTTTTTATCCCTCTAGGGTAAATACCTAACAGTGGGATCTCTGGGTAACATGGAAAGTGTATGTGCAACTTTGTAACACACTGCCAACCTGTTGTCCAGATCGGCAGTGCCATTTTTAATTCCCACCGTCAGTGTATGAGGGTTCCAGGGGCTCTGCAGCCTCCTTAGCACTTTGCATCGTCAGGTATTGCTTATGGGCTTTTGCCTTGCTTTGCTTTCCGGTCATTCTAATAGCTGTGTCATTGCATCTCATTGTGGTTTTAATTTTCATGTATCTAATAACGTCTTTTCATGTACTTACATGCTATCTCTATATTTCTTTCGTGAAGTATCTGTTCAAATCTTTCCCCTAATTTTTAAGTGGATTGCTGTTTTCTCACTGTAGAATTTTGAAAGTTCTCTATGTTTTCTGGATAGAGAATACATACAGAATCTTTCACAGAACAAAGTTTTCAATTTTGATGAAGTCTAACTTATCAATGTTTTCTTTTATGGATATAGATTTGGGTGTCATCTCTAAGAATTCTTCCTAACGCAATGTCACAAAGATTTTATCCTATTTTTTTTCTAGATGTTTTATAGTTTAATGTTTGACATATAGCTCTATGATCCATTTTGATTTAATTTTTGTATAAGGTTGGAGATATAGGTTAGGGTTCATTTTTTGCATATGGATATCTCATTGTTAAAGGACCATGTTGCTTAAAAGATTACCCTGTCTCCATTTAATTGCCTTTGTAACTCTGTCAAAAATCAACTACCATATTTGTGCAGGTGTATTTCTAAACTCTCTATTCTGTGCTAGTGATCCGTGTGTCTATCTTTTGCCAATACCACACTGTCTTGATGACTGTAGCTTTATAGACAGTCTTCAAAATGAGGTAGTGTGACTCCTCCAACTTCATTCTTTTTCTAAATTATTTTGGTTATTCTAATTTCTTTGACTTTCCATACACATTTTAGAATCAGCTTGTTGATATCTACAAAAAAATCCTGCTGGGATTTTGATTGGGATTGAATTGAATATATAGATTACTTTTATGCAGAATTAACATTTTAACAATATTGAGTCTTCTAATCCATAAAATATATATCTCCATATATTAGGTCTTTGGTTTCTTTCATTAGTGTTTTGCAGTTTTCAGCACACAGATTATGTGCATGTTTTCTTAGATTTGGACCTAAACATTTAAGTTTTTTGTGCTATTGTAAATGGCATTTAAAATTTTTTTGTTTGGAAATTATTTTGAATTGTTCATTGTTTGTATACAGGAATATAATAGATTTCTTTATATTGTATCCTGAGACTTTGCTAAACTTATTAGTTCTGGGAGCAGTTTTGGAAATTCCATGGGATTTCTACATAGGCAATCACATTTTATGTCTTCCTTTCCGGTTTGTTTACCTTTTATTTCTTCTTCTTTTCTGAAGGCAGTTGCCAGAACTTCCAAGTACAAAGATGACTAGGAGGGGTAGAGACTTGTTCCCAATTTAAAGGGAAAGTATTCAGTCTCTCACCATTAAGTATGATGTTAGCTGTAAGGTTTTTTTTTTGTAGATGTTGTTTTTTAGGTCAAGGAAGTTTCTTTCTATTTCTCGTTTTTCTTTTCTTTTCTTTTTTGACCATGAATGGATGTTGAATTTTTAAGTGCTTTTCCTGTATCTATTGAGATGCTGATGAGATTTTTCATTAGTCTGTTAATACAGTGAATTCCATTGATTGAATTTTGAAAGTTGAACCAACCTTGTATTCCTGGGATAAATTCCACTTGATTGAAATATATTACCCTTTTTATATATTGCTGGATTCTATTTGCTATATTTTGTTGAGGATTTTTGCTTTTATGCTCACAAGGGTTAGTGGTCTATAGTTCTCTTATAAATAATGCCTTTGTCTGGCTTTGGTGTCAGTGTAATGAGGCTTCATAAAATGAGTTGGAAAGTATTCTTTCCTTTTCTACTTTCTGGAATAGATTGCGGAGAACTGGTATTATTTCTTCCTTAAATATGTAGTAGAATTAGTGAAACCACGTGGGTCTTGTGTCTTCTATATTGGAAGGATTTAACTACAAATTCAATTTCTTTAATATATATAGGACTATTCACATTATTTATTTCTTGTTGATTGAGTTTTGGGAGTTAATGTTGTTCAAGGAATTTACTTCATCTGAGTTGCTGAATTTATGGGAACAGAGTTGTTCATATTATTCTCCTTTTCCATAAATATTTGCAGTATCTATAGTGATATATTTTTTTCATTCCTGATATTGGTATTTTGTCTCTTCTTTTTTATCTTGGTTAGTCAGATTTTTAAGTAAGAGCTTTATTGAGACATAATTTACATAATGTAAAATTCACCCTTTCAAAGTGCCCAATTCACTAGTTTTTATCCATGGAGGTATACAATCATCACCACTATACAATTTCAGAATACTTTCATCACCCCAAAAAGAACCCCCATACCCATTAGTGTTCACTCCCTATTTCCTCCTCTTCCTGGTCCCTGGTAACTAATCTACTTTCTGTCTGTATGGATTTGCCTATTCTGGACATTGCACATAAATGGAATCATACAATATGTAGCCTTTTGTCACTGGCTTCTTTCATTTAGCATAATGTTTTTAAAGTTCATACATGCTGTAATGTGGTTCAGACACTTCATTCCTTTCAATGGCCAAATAATATTCCACCATGTGGCTATACCACCCATGCTTTCAAACAAGATTTGGCTTGTTTCCATTTTTTTTGGCTATTATGAATAATGTTGCTTTGAATATTTGTATACAGATTTTTGTGCAGATATGTTTTCATTCCTCTTGGGTATGTACCTAAGAGCGGAATTGCTGGGTCATATGGTAACTCTATGTTTAACTTTTTGAGGAACTGCCAGATTGTAATCCTACCAGCAATGTATGATGGCTCCAATTTCTCCATATCCTCTCCAACACTTGTTATTGTCTGTCTTTTTTATTTTAGCTATTTTAGTGGCAGAGGCGAGGGTAAAGTGGTTTCTAACTGTGGCTTTGATTTACATTTTCCTATTGACTAATGATGTTGAACTTCTTTTCATGTGCTTTGGGTCTTCTTTGAGAAATGTCTGTTCAAATTATTTGCCTATTTTAAAATTGAGCTATTTGTTTTTTATTGTTGAGTTGTAAGGGTTCTTTATGTATTCTGAATACAAGCCCCTTATGAGATATATGATTTGTAAATATTTTCTCCCATTCCATAAGTTGTCTGTTCACTTTCTTGATAGTGTCCTTTGAAGCACAAAAGTTTTAAATTTTGATGAAATCCCATTTACCTATTTATTTTCTTGTGCTGCTTATGCTTTTGGTATAATACATAAGAAATCATTGCCTAATTCAAGGTTGTGAAGATCTACTCCTCTGCTTTCTTCTAAGAGTTCTAAAGTTCTAGCCCCTTACCTGTAGGTCTTTGATTCATTTTGAGTTCATTTTTGTATGTGGTATGAAGTAGGGGTCCAACTTCATTCTTTTTCATGTGGATATCTAGATGTCCCAGCATGATTTGTTAAAAATATACTTCTCTCCCTATTTGAAAATCTTGTCACACTCATTGAAAATCAATTCACCAGAAATGTAAGGGTTTATTTATGGATTTTCAATTTTATTCCATTGACCCATATGTCTCTCCTATGCCAATACCACACTGTTTTGATTACCATAGCTTTGTATTAAGTTTTGAAATTGGGATTGTGAGTACTCCAACTTTGTTCTTCTGTTTCAAGATTGTTTTGACTCTTTTGTGTCCCTTGCATTTCCACATGAATTTTAAGATCAACTTGTCATTTTCTACAAAAAGCCAGCTGGGTTTTTAACAAGGATTATAGTGAATGTATAGATTAGTTTGGGTAGTATTGCCATTTTAACATTATTAAGTCTTTTAATCCATGAACATGGGAGGCCTTTCCATTTTTTATAGGTCTTTTAAAATTTCTTTTAATAATGTTTTGTAGCTTTCAGTATACAAATCTTACACTTCTTTTGTCAAAGTTTTTCTTAAGTATTTTATTCTTTCTGATGCCTTTGTAAATAGAGTTTTCTTACTTTCATTTTCTGATTTTTCATCATTACTGTATAGAAATATAATTGATTTTTGTATATTGAACTTGTATCTTTCATTCTTTCTGAACTTGCTTATTAGTTCTAACAGTGGTTCTTTTTGTGTGGATTACTTTGGATTTTGTATTTTTTGCACAGTCATATCAGCTGTGAACAGAGATAGTTTTATTTATTCCATTCCAATCTGGATGTCCTTTATTTTCTGGCCTAACTACTCTGGCTAGAACCTCCTGAATAATGTGGAATAGGAGTGGTGAGAGCAGACATCCTTGTCTTGTTTCTGATCAGTGTTTCACTGTTAAGTATAATGTTGGCTGTGAGCAGAGGTTTGTCAATTTTATTAATATTTTCAAAGAGCTAACTTTATTGTTTCATTGATTTTTTTTCTTTTATTTTCCTGTTTTAAATTTAACTGATTTCTGCTCTTACCTTTACTATTTCCTCCCTTCTGCTTGCTTTGGCATTAACTTCCTCTTCTTTTCCTAGTTTCTCAAGGTTGAATATTCCATTTTTTGATATGAGATATATCCTCCTTTCCAATATAAGCATTTAATGCTATAAATTTCCTCTAAGCATTGCTTTAGCTGCATCTCACAAATTTTGATGTATTTTCACTTTCATTCAGCTCACAATATTTTCTAAGTTCACATGAGAATTCTTTAATTCATTGATTATTTAGAAGTGTGTTGTTTCATTTCCATGTGTTTTTTTAATATTTGGGAAATTTCCAGAGCTCTGTTACCGACTTCCAGTTAAATTCCATCATGATAGGAAAAAACACATTTATATTATAACTGCATTAAATTTGTTAAAGTCTGTTTCATGGCCCAGAGTATGGCTTATCTTGGTGACTGTTGCACATGCATGAAAAAAGAACATGGATTCTGCTGCTGTTGGGTGGAATGTTGTATAAATGTCAATTAGGTCAAGTTGTCTCCTTGTTCTATCGATTAGCTTGAGAGGAACACTAAAGTCTCCATGTACAATTGTGGATTTGTCCATTTCTCCTTTCAGTGCTATCAGGTTTTGCTTCATATATTTTAGAGCTTTGCTGTTTAGATACATATGCATTTATGGCTGTTATGTTTTCTTGGTTAATTTCCCCTTATTTCTTATGTAATTTCTCTCCTTATCACTGGTGATTTTTCCTTGTTCTGAAGTATACTTTGTGTAATATTAATATAGCCACTCCTGCTTTCTTTTGGTTAGTATTTCCTATTTCCTTGGCATATATTTTTTATCCTTTTACTTTTAATCTATTTATATCATTGCATTTAGAGTGAGTTTCCTGTAGACAGCATAGCATTGGGCATTTCTTTTTCAATCTAATCTGACGACATCTATCTTTATTGGTATTTCCAGACCATCTACATTTATAGTAATTATTGATTGGATTTAGGGCTACTATTTATTTTGTTAGTGTTCCTTTGGTCTCCTTTGGTTTTTGTTCCTATGTTCTCCCTTTGCCTTTGTTCTTTGGATTTGAATCATTTTAGTATTTCATATAATTTATCTATTGGCTTTTTGGTCACATCTCCTTGTACTATTTTTTTAGTTGGTGTCTAGGGATTATAATATACAAACATAATTTTTCCAAGTCTACTCAGAGTTAATATTGATCATTTCAAGCAAAATGTGGAAGTTTTAAAAACAACAATGAGGGAAGCTCTCCACATGCAAGGAATATATGGGAAATCTCTGTACCTTCCGCTCAATTTTGCTATGAATCCAAAACTAATGTAAAAAATAAAGTCTATTAAAAAGAATCTG
Organism: Indri indri; assembly: GCA_004363605.1. Lineage (NCBI taxonomy): Eukaryota > Metazoa > Chordata > Mammalia > Primates > Indriidae > Indri > Indri indri. The sequence goes on along the minus strand of RJWJ010000960.1, from coordinate 107,947 downwards.
AAACCAAAACCAAACAAACAAAATACAGTTTCTTTACCCCCCCCGTTTATATTTGCCATATACAAATACGTCTACATACACTGAAAGCCTCCCAATGTTATAATTTTTGTTTTCAATAATCATGTTTATTTTATAGAACTTAAGAGGATATCACTTTGGCAATTTTTTAAACCTCACAATAATCCTGGGAAATAGGTAAGCAGGTATAATGAATTCGATTTTAGAGGGGAGGAAACTGATGTTAGATGACTCATCTGCATTCACACAGCTGGCTAAGAGTTGAACCAGGGCTTAAACCTATATTATGTCCTCACTTCCTATTTCTTCCCCTATTATTCCTCTGTTCCTCATATGTAAGTTATGGCTTTGATACAGAAAGTAGACCTGTGTGACACACAAGGTACCACGAAATTGTAAAAAGATATTGGCAGTGAGAACACCTGGGTTCAAGATCTGCTCTGCACACTGCAGGTCATAAGGAAGAAGCTCAATCCAGCTTAGACACTCACCTTGTGAACGCACACCCTGGAAACTTTCAGCAAATAATATTAAAGCATTCTTCCCTTTGCAGGTGCCATAGTGAGCCATATGAGGTGGGTCTTACATTCCACACATGGCACCAAGATAATAAGCAGACATCAACCTGCGTCTAGTTTCTAAGGCACTAGGTCAACTACAGACTGGCGAATGCTGTTCATGTTCCCAACCAATAAGTAGATTAGGTCCGTGGTCATTTATTTTGGCTCTACTCCATTTGGGGTTTGCTACTTTTATTTATCAAAACAATCAAGATTCCAACTACAGATGTTGAGTACAGAATTCATTTCTGTGGAAATGCTATTTTCCTTCCCTTAAATTGGCAGTTTTTAAAACTGTGTTCCTTGGACTCCAAGAGATTTTCCTTAAGTTTCCAGACTTCCAGGAAGTGTCCTCAGGGGTCATCATGGAGAAGAGGGTGGAATGGAACGGAGGGGGCACCGCCCTACTTCTTTGTTTGTTTTAAATATTTTATATTATTTGAACAAATAACTCCTTGGAATTAAAGACATTTGAAAATCTCCACTTCAGAGCATTGACTCAGCTCCCCTAGGATGGGCAGGAGCTTGAAGTTTGTCTGCTTTGGTCTAACCATCCGTCCACCTTGAATTTACCAAGTGACACCCAGCCTGGATCTGAGCCGTGTTGGTGGCAGGGACTTCCCCACGTCTCTAGCAGCTCATCCCACCCTTAATTGGTCCTGATGCTCCAGTCCTTCTGTAGATCACTGCTGCTCAAACTTGTCTGTCCAAGGGAATCACCTGGAGAGACTCTGTTTTAAAAAGTGATGCCTGGGCCTCACTCCCAGAGATTCTGATTTAATCACTTTGGGGTGCAGCCTGGGCAATGGGAGGTTTGAAAGCTTCCCAAGTGATCCCAATTTGCAGCAAGGTTTGGAAACCATCGCCTTACATGAGCCGAGATCTGCACCTCCGCAGTGTCCTCCCAGTGCTCTCAGACCTCCTCCGGAAGGCACAGATAACAAGTCAAATCCATCTTCCACCTAAGAACCTTTAACAATTCTGAAGAGGGCTTTACTCTCCTCCCAGAGTTTTCCCCTTCCAGCTGCTGCTTCCTAGCTGCTTCCTCCTGCGACCTGCTATCTGGCTGGTCTGCATTTCTGTAGACCAGGGAGGAGCCCTCCCGCAATGCAGTATGCTAGGACAGAGCTGCTCACTGCACAGGAGAGCAGAACTGTCGCCCCTTCCTTCTCCGCACTCTGCTTCGATGGCGGCCGCTTCTCCATGGAGTCCCAGCCAAATGACAAAAAGCTTTTTTTCACCCACGTGCTGCTGCTAAATTCTTTTCCCCCACCTTGAATTTGGATACCAATTACTAATTACTGGCTGAGGCCTAATGGCACCCAGCGAACCAAACCAGCGGAGCCCAGCGATCCACCCTTCTATCTCATAGCATTTTCCAGGTCACAGAGCAAATCCACACTCCTTATTTCAATTATTCCTCCCCCTCAGCTGTCCTCATTCCAATCCTGTTTTTCAGGTGAGAAAGGTAGTTTTAGAGCAAAGCAGAGGCGTGCTCCCAAACCACGCAGTGGTAAGCAGCAGAGTTGGGGACGCGATCCACTTAGCGATCTTTGCACCAGGCCACGCGACCTCCCACGAGTCCGCACAGTCCACTGAGGCCAGGGACAGGACCTCCCAGAACGGAAACTCCGCCGAGCGCTGCTGTTTCACATGGCCGAGCTCCAGGGCCACCCACGCTCTCTGCGCCGTTGTGTCCCGCACCATAACCACAGGACAGGGGCCTTTGCCACAGTGCTGAGAAAACAGGCCATGTTTCGGGACAACGTTACAAGCCCCTCACTCTAAATGCTGACAGAAATTGTGCGGTGACGTAAAAACTTCCTTGGAGAAAGGCTGCCATGTGCATGGCTGAGCCAAAAAAAAAAAAAATCATCTCAGAGAATGGCAACCGTTCGGCAAAAATTCATAATCCATCTCAGGACAGAGTCCTTCTTGCACATACACGTGCTGTCTTACTCTCCTTTTGGTTCCTGACTTGCCTTTGCCCTGGGACTGGAAAAAAATCTCTTCTAACAACGGACACTTCGATGATAGTTTTGCTGTCTAGCTCAGCTCTGTCCCCAGACTTTGGTGTTCCAGCTGCATGTTGGGAGTCCTCTCAGGGTCCCCTCATTTCAAACTCCCACTGCTGGCCCTGCTACAAGTCTCAGTTTCTCTCACCTCTTGGGCTGGGCTAAAGACAAAGCGCAACAGCCGCTGGTCGGACAGTGGGCGAGGTCTGTTCCAGGCGCAGGCAGTGGGGGCGCATTGTCTGTAGAAGATGAAAAGCAGTAATAAAGCTGTCTAGAAGGGGCGCTTTTCACTATCACTGTGATAAACCCTTGGTGTGCCACTAGCCACATTCAATCCCAGACTGTCACCCCAACACGCTACAGCCTCGGGCTCTGTTTCTGTTCTGTGTTGGGCAGGACAGATGTCACATCTAACCAGGCTGGGCAAGACTCCCACAAAACTTCTCGAACAGTCGGATGGAAGGGAACTCAGTTAACTCTGTTAGAAGCAATATACTTGTTCTCCTGAAAGATAGTGCAGCTTCTATGGCAGAACTGAAAACCAGAGAAAACTGGATTTTAAAAGGCTCCAAGAATATAGTCTTGCACAACACACTGGTTATTCCCAAACACTGGAAAGTATCATGCTGGAAAAAGAGGGCATGAAATTGTTTTTATTTGAAAGGCATTTGTTTGGGAAAACGATGCTTTCTCCAAGCAAAATGTTAGCTTGCTTGGTTAGAAGTTAATTACAATATTTATTGCTTAAAGCCAGCCTGGAATTTTGGCTTGGATTCTTAGGAGCCCGTGATTCAGCGGGGGAAAGGACCTGTTCAACCCCAGGCCAATGAGCTAAATGTTGATCTGATAACTGCTTGCTTCAAAAGGGCCCAAGAGATAAGAAATAAGTCCCTGAGGGGGTGAAAAACAAAATCGTGGTTTTAAGTCCAGAAACAGTTATCATGAAGATACAGGAACGTTTGTTACCAAGATTAGAGCTAAATGAGGAAATGACTTAAAAGAATAAAGTGGTTAATCGCCCTGGTTCCCAAATTAATAATGTCCTTGTTCTTTTGATATCTCCAATATTCACATGTTGGTTTAATTAAAATATTTGGACACCGAAGTGCAGCGCAAGCAGAGAAATCCTGCATTCGATAAGTGGCTTAATGGACTTTAGCTTCATCATTCTAATCTGTCTCTAAAAGCAAACTTTATCCTTGTTCGGTATCTTCCCAGCCCCGTCTTCTGGGCTGGGAACCACTGACCAACTTGTTTGGGCCTCTGGACCTCAGGACTATGTTTTTCAGTTGTCCCCTCCTTGGTGCCTATTTGACCTTTAACTTCGGGTTTCTCCCAAGGTTCGAGCCTCCGCCTTTGGTTTTCTGGCTGTGTGACTGACCTGATCGCTGGGGCTTCGGGGCTCCCCCATATGGCCCTCCAGACCACCCTCCTGCCCCAGCCCAGAGAATAAGTCCGACTGTCAACAGGCCGTGTCCTCGGCCTTAAAACCTCTGCTGCCTCCACCAAGGTGCCTTCTCTCTCCATCTCGCGTCTCCCTCCCTGCCAGCGCCCTGCCATCCTCCGAGAACCAGATCCCAACTTACCCCAGCCTTAAAAAGGAAAAGAGAAACCACATCTTGCCTCAGTCCCAGCACACCTCATTCCCCCTCCTCCTCTTCACCGACAAACCTCCGAAATAACATTCACTCTGGGGCCTCCCACCTGCAGAGCCATGTTCCTGTCGCTGGGTCCAGCCGCTGCTTCTCTCAGGGGGCATGTTGGCGGCATGTTAACCCTTTCTGCTACAACTTAGACTGTTCCTGCCCGAATCTCTCATCCTTCACCTCCAGGGCTTTGCATCCTCCGATGTCTGTCTACCTCTCGGACCCGGCCTCTGGGCCCCCTCTCCGGAGGGAGCCCTGCTACAGTCTTTGGAAGGCGGCACTGCTCACCGCTATCTGCCAACACAGGGTCTGTTCATCCCTGCAAGGTCTGAGTAATAAAAAAGTAAAGAACAGCAACAAAAACAAAAACAAAAACTAAAAGCAGACTCCGGGCACTTTCTGTTTTTCTCCATTCTATCTCCTGGGCAATCCCAACCATCCCCCTTGAAGACTCATCTTCTCAATTTATGTGTTTGGTCCTGATCTCCTTCCTGAGCGCCAGCGCCAGGTTGCCCACAGCCTGTCAGACCGTTGCCTGTATGTCTCATAGACACCTCCAGGTGAGCGTGCCCCAAACCAAATGCACCATTTTCTCCCCCAGGCCTGCCCTCCTGTTCCGTGGCTCGGGTGTCCTCCCGGCCATCGGGCTGGAGACCTTTGGCCTTCCCCAGCTCTCCTTTCACCCTGAGCATCTAATCAACTGCAAATCCTATTTTCCAAGCAAGGTGCCACCCTCATTCCACCATATGCAGTCAGGACTTCACACCTTGGGCCTGTGCCCACCCTGCCTTCTGTCCGGAAGGACTGCCCAGGCGAGGAGGGTGCTGTATGGACGGACAGACGCTGCATTTAGGTAAAAGCTCTGTTTCAAGACCTGCCGCTTGCCAGCTTGGGCCTCAGTTTCCTCACATGCAAAACAGGGGCTGGACAATCTCTGAAGCTCTGTGATTCTCTGGACGCAGTTCCTCCCCGTGTCTGCACGTCCAAACCGATTTCTCTGTTGAGATTCACAGTTGCCTCTTCCTTTCAGAACATTCTCTCCCTCCCTCCCCCACCCCTAGAAGTAATGTTTCCCCTCTCTGGAATCCTGTCACATTTTATGTATTTCTTTTAGGGAATTTATCACTGATGACTTATCTCCCTCATTACATTGACCACCAACTCTTGGAGGGAAGAGCTCATGTCTAGTTCCTTCTCTTCTTCTTTAAACCCTGCTTGCCTATAGCAGGCAACTATGATGTAGTTATTGAATGAACGAATGACTGCAAAATTCTTCCCCCTGACGAAAAAGCCACAGTGGCTTCCGATTTCCTTCTGGCTGCTGTCTTGACACAGGGCCGGAGCAGTTTGCCTATTCCGAGAGCTAGAATTAAGGGGCTGTTGGTCCATGAGGGGCTCTACAACACATCCCTCCAGAAATGCAAGGAGGTGACGGAACTCCTGTGTGTGTTAAGAATGTCCTGGATAAGCTGCCTGGGGTTAGAGGAGACTGTCCCCTCCCCACCACAGAGCGATGCTTCATTAACAGCAGAGATCAATCCAACGCCTGCCTTGGGTCTGCTAATCTTTGTGGTTTAGTTTTGCTAATTGGAGTGTGCAAATCGGGTGCGGTCCCTTTTGGCACACAGCGCTCAGCCTGTCCTTGAAATGAAAGTTGACGAAGTATCTGGACTCAGTCGGAGAGACCCCTGGCGGTTGTCTGGCCTTGGGTGCCCACCGGCTCCGAGACTGCCCTTCAGTGACGTGGGACTTTCTACATCCCTCGGCTTCTACTTTTTCTCTTCCAAATTCTAGCCATTCATCCAGGCTCCTCCACCCCTGGTTACTTGAGACAGCACTGCTTGCTCTCTGACTCGAAGGCCCAGGTGGACTTTTTATACCTTTCCCAGGCCAAGCACTTTATATCAGAGCCCATCACCGTCCACGTCTCACTCGCAGTGGCTCCGGCTGCCGTGTGCGCCTGGCTCCCAGGTGGCAGAGTCTGGAGGGAAGCTGTTTTCCCTGCACCTTGCGTCTCCCTGTCCCATCGTCTCAGTCACTGTAGCGAGGGGCTGTATCTCACTGGCCTATGTATGTCCAGGACCAAGTGCCTGGTTCATAGTCATTGCTGGATAAATGCACAGTAACTCAATACATATTTAGCTCTGAATTACTAATGTAGGACAAACTCACGTGCTGTCTTTATCTTGTCACTTAGCGATTTTCCTGTGAGGGTGATAACTGTAGGAGAACTGTGGTTTCCTGGGGTGAAATCACTTTAAATTCTGTTAAAAGCTTTGTAAAGTTTTCCATGAAATATTGGCTAAAATTTTTCAAGATCCTTGACCCTTACCAGAGACAGGGACAGAATACAGCCCTGAGGCAAGGAAGAAACTGAGGAGGCTCGCTAGGAACTAGAACCTTCTCTGTCCGTCCTCAGGCTGTTGTGGAAGTTTAGACCTGCCGCTGAGGCCCCAGCAGGACAGAGCATGCATCTATAAGCACTGGGCCGCTGGAGCCCTGTCCCTGGTGCTACTGAAGACCTAGATGACATCTAGCCGCTTTGCCACGTATCTCAGGTTGTAACCGCTCAGCTTCCTCCCTTGCCGACTCAGGCCACGCCCAGCAATGACTTCGTAAAGGATTCAGATGCTAATGGCAGCTAAGCAAATGACATAAGCTAATGGAAATAGGTTCAATTACCCTTGTAATCCAACACAAATTAAAATAATGCAACAGTATCATTTTTTGCCTACCATATAACAACAAAAATTAAATGATAATACACACCTAATGGCCTACCGAGGAGACAATCACGTAAGAGCAGGGGCCAGAAATCTCTCAAAAGTAGGTGTCAGACTTGCTCATTCGTTCGTTCAACAAACTCTTTTCGAGCACGTACTATGTGCTGGGTGCTAAGGATACAACAGTGGACAGAAGCATGGACTCTATCTTCTTTGAGGAAAACAGGTTGCTAAAAGGGAGAATGGTGGAGAAAATTTAATTTAGACACAGTGGTCAGCAAAGGCCTTTCTGAGGAGGTGCCTGAGTGCAAGGAAGAGCCAGCCTTGTGAAGAGCAGGGAAGTGCACTGCAGAAAGAAGGAACAGCCTGTGCAAAGGCCCCAAGGTCGGAAGAACTTGGTTTGAAGAAATGACGGAAAGTCCAGCTGATAACTTTTGTTCTCATAAAGAGAAGTGACCACATTCAGTCTTCTGGAGCTGGGAGGGCAGGGAGTGGCAGTAACATTCTCATAACATTCTTCATCGGAGGGGTAGGAGTTGGATCTCACAAGAATCACGAAACTTAATGAGGCTGAGCCCCAAAATTCAGGGTCTTAAATCTAATACAATTTATTAACCATCCTTCTCTGGGCCTCTCATTCCTCATGCAGAAAATGTCAAGATTGAACTAAAAAAGATCTCCAAGGTCCCTTTAAGTGAAAAATTCTTTTAAAAGATTCAATTTAATTACAATAGTGAATTCCAAATGACGAAATGAATCACTTAACCAAGAGTTTAAACATGACGATGAGCTCCAGAGACATGGTGGCAACTTCCTCCTTCCTTTCCCTGGTCCTGTTACGACACCCCAAGTTGCAGGGTCCAGTGGTGTCTGGGGGCCCCTGGATGAGGCCTGTTCAGGGAAGAATCCTGAACAGCAGAGAAAGCAAGCCGATGGGAACACCCAACTGTCAACGAGGAAGTTGCGGAGAGATTTGCAGACAGCCAAGTTTTTGAAGACTGTCAGTTGCGAATACCTCCCTCAGATGGGAGGAGGCCTAGCCTGGTGCATCAGGTCCAAAGATGCTTTCCAGATTTGATTTATAGGCTGAACAGCAGTGTTACCTCTGGCAGGTTTATTTTCCATATGTTTTTCATCAGAACAATTGTAATTTTTTTAAAATCACAGGAGTAATTCATGATCATTTAAAAAACATTTAAGAGTCCTAAAAGTAAAAAGTGGAAGTTCTTACTTCTTCTGCTTAGCCCCAATCCCTCTTCACTCCATGAGGATAGCCACTTTTAACAATTAGTGAGAATCCTTCCAGACCCTTCTGTGCATGTCCAGACACAGACATAGATAAAACTATATATAATTTCATGTGGTGTACTTTTAATACAAAAATGAGACTCTACAATAATTTTTTTAGCCCACCATCATTTCAAGGGTCTTCATTTCGTGTCACTAAACATAGAGCTACTCTTACTTTTTTTAATGGCTAAGGAGTGTTTCATAGGATGCAAATAACATAATGTTTACTCATTTTCCTATTGTTGGGTAGTTAGGGTGCATTTAATTTTTTCAGCTTATAAGAATTGGTTGCAATAAACATTCTTGTAAAGGTCTTTGGGCTCTTAAAGGAGTGTTTTTCCTAAGTCAAAAGTCTGTCTACTTTTTCCCTCTCCTCTCCTATACTGTATTTTACCAACATTTTACATTTCTGGAATCTGCTAGGCAAAGTTGTACCATACATTGCATTGTCCTGGTTACTAATGGGGTTAAATATCTTTTTCACATATCTTTAGATCACTGGTATTTTTTTTATTCCCCTGGGAATTTCTTGCTTATATCCTTTGCTTCATTTTTATTTTGTTGTTTTATCTTTTCTTAGTGAATTGTAGAAGTTTTTTAAAAATAATAGGGTATTAGCAATTAACCCTTTGTTATATGTTCAGAAATATTATTTCTCAGTCTGCCATTTGTCTTTAGTGGGATTTTTTGACATAGAGAAGCCTCTAATTTTTATTAAATCAGATTTATAAATCTTTTTAATAGTTATAGAGGACAAAAGAATATAGGGTCTAGTGATAAAGTCTTTCCTTACCACATGGTTTAAAAATATTTTCCTGGGGTATTTTTATAGATTTTACTTTCCTACTTTTTTCCTGGTATATTAATAGTTTTTGTCTTGGCATATATTGTGACACAGAGATCAAACTTTTTTTTCCCCATAATGATAACTAATTATCCTAATGATGATTATTGAGTTGTCTAACATTTCTCCAATTATTTAAAATGCATCTTTAGTCATATACAATATTTTCATTAAGAGATCTATTTCTAGACTATTTCATTTCCTTACAATCTCTTTGGTATCCTTGTGTCTGTCCCACACTGTAGGCTTACAAAATTTTGATATCTTTTAGAACATGTTCTCACTTCATCTTTATTCAAAACCTTTTGGCTATTCTTGAACATTTGCTTTTCCAGATGGACTTTAAAGTCAGTTGATTTTCATTAAAATTTCATTGGAATACTGATAAGTTTTTTGTTGAATTTTTGGATTAATTTGAGGGAAACTGATGGCTCTTTAATGTGGAGTTGTCTTAGACAGAAATATGTTATTTTTTTTATTTATTTAAGTTTCCTTTTATATCTTTTAGTAAAGTTTCATTGTTTTCTTCATTGGCTCTTATAAATTTATTGCTTCATTTATTTCAAATATTTAACATTATTATTGCTATAGTGAATGGCATCTTGTTAGAACTCAATGTTCTATATGGCTATTGTTTATATACAGGAAAAATATTGATTTTTAAATGTTTACCTTGATCTGGACACTGTCATGAACATATGATTAGGTCTAATAGTTTTTCATAAGTTGTCAATAATTTTGTTGGTAAAAAATCATGTCATATGTAAATAAGATGGGTTTTATCCCTTTTCCACAATATTTATACCTCATTTATTTTTCTTGTCTTATTTCATTGGTAGAACCTTTATAATGTTAGCGGGCATCCCTATTTTTCCCCTGAAATATGACTGCCTCTCTTGTTTCACCATTAAGTATGATGAATACTATTGAATTCCAGTAGATATTCTTTATCACATTAAGGAATTTCACTTGTATTCCTAGCTTATTAAGAGTTTTTTGAAGATGGCGGATGAGAAAAGCTGCCAGTCAGAGCGTCTCTGCAAAAAAGACAGATTTTAGAAGAAAGTGACAAAAATAAACTAGCAGAAAAACATAGATCGGGTGAGGGTTGGAAGGAAGGGTGCCTAAAACTACAGGAGACTCCACAGGAAGACATTGCGGAGGAGAACTGGAAGGAGAAAGGTCCCCGAGAAGCTTGGAGACCAGTGACGAGGATAGGTGGAGAAGATAACTTTCCCCTCCCTGGCATCTTGGACTGTTGGTGGGCTCCTGAGCTGTTGGAGAGACCTGCCAACACCAGCCCAGAGATGGCTGCCGCCAGTGAGTGGTGGCCTCTTGCGGACAGGGCACCAGGCTCCCAGCTCCTTCGGGGCACCTCCCCACGTACAGACCCAAGCCTATTGGCAGACGCCATATTGCTCCATTCTCTCCTTTCTCTTCATTACCCGTGGGGGCCCAGAGAGACAATTTAGCCATCACACGGAGGCATCTCCAAGGATCGGGACCTTTCCTTTTGGGGCTCTACAGCAGAATGAGGGGTACTCAGACTGCGAGCTCCCTACCCACCAGCCCTCCGAGGTGCTGCTTGCCTGGGGACTCCAGGAGAGTGGGGCCAATCTCGAGGTGGAGTGAAATCGATCCAGCTTGGGCACCCTGTAGGTGATTCGAGACCAGCACCCATCCCCCTGGAAGGGTCAGGGATTGATCTCCAGGGCCCAGGGGGCAGTCCTGCAGACCAGACCCTGTACCCCCAGGTCACAATTGCACTGCCCTGGGGCACAGAAAGGATATCTGTGAAAGAGCCTACTGAGGAGTGTGTGCCTTCAGGGGCAGATAAGTGTGCCTGAGTGGCAACCCTCCTCCCAAAAGAGGGCTGTGCACCCAGCTCAGGCTGTGATCCTGGGCAGGGAACCTCCCGGCCCACGTCACAGCCAGGGGAGATCCATTGTCCTGAGGTCCTGCCTCCTGGCAGAGGCCTGGGAGAGGCCACAGAGTGGGGGAGTGTGGAGGGGAGTGAGACCTGCTCCAGAGTGCGGATCTCCGACAGCACTGCCCCCCAAGCCCAGACTTTTCAGCTGAGTGGAGCCATTTCAGCCCCTCCCAGCAGCTTTGCACAGAAGCAAAGAACAGACCTTCGACCCCTGCTAACAGCATTTGTGGAGACTGAGGGCAGGCTTACCCAACCCAGCCCCACCCAGACTCACTCCCAGACCTGCCCCCACTGAGGTGGAGAATAAGGACACACCTGGAAGTCCGAAGGACCAACCCACCACCCGAGGCACAAGAGGGCCTCCCCAGAGGAACAAGAGCTGGCTACAGGACCCCAAAACAGCACTGCAGCTCACTCCTCCCAGAAAGTGCCATCTACTGACAGGGAGGTCATTTTGCACACCCTTTTACTGCATCTACTGATTCATCATAAAGGGTGTCGTCGAATCTCACCCACAAACACCACCTACTGGCTCAGAGACTAAACAGGGCATGTCATGATCCAAATGAAAATCTAAAGGCAAGAAGGAACAACTGAACCAGATGGAAAGGAACCAGCAAAAGAACTCTGGAAGTATGAAGACTCAAACAGAAAGCACACCCCCAAGAGGAACAATAGCTCCCTAGCAATGGACATTAACCAAACTCAGAACACTAAAATTACAGAAGAATTTCAAACATGGATTGTTAGAAAACTGAATGATATGCAAGAAAAAATGGATAACCAACACAAAGAAATCACAAAAAAAAAAAATCCAGGACTTGGAAGAAAAATTCACTAAAGAAATTAAAATATTAAAGAAAAATCAAACCGATCTCCTGGAAATGAAGGACTTATTCAGGGAACTACAAAACACAGTGGAAAGCCTCAAGAACCGGGTAGATCAAACAGAAGAAAGACTCTCAGAGATTGAAGACAACTCCTCCTAATTAAATAAGTCAGTCACAGAGATTGAGCAGAAAATTAAGAGAAAAGAAATAAGCCTACAAGAAATGTGGGATTATGTGAAAAAACCGAACCTGAGGGTGATAGGGGTTCCAGAAGGTGAAGAAGAAAACACTCAAGGGCTGGATAAGTTATTTGAAGAATTAATAGAGGAGAATTTCCCAGGCTTTGCTAAAAATCTACATATACAGGTACAGGTACAACAGACCCCAGGGAGATTCAATGCAAATAGGAAGACACCACGTCATGCAGTCATCAGATTGACCAAAATATCCACTAAAGAGGCCCTTCTATGGGCTGTAAGGTGAAAGAAACAAGTAATATACAAAGGAAAGCCCATCAGAATAACTCCAGATTTCTCAACTGAAACCCTACAAGCAAGAAGAGACTGGGGCCCCATTCTCACTCTTCTGAAACAGAATAATGCCCAGCCTAGAATCTTGTACCCTGCAAAACTAAGTTTCGTATATGAAGGAGAAATAAAGACATTCTCAGATAAGCAAAGACTGAGGGAATTCACCAAGACAAGACCAGCTCTCCAAGAAGTACTCAAAACAGAATTACACAAGGATCAGCACAATAAACACTCTCGAATGTGAAATCACTCAAAAGTTAAAGATCAAAGGCTAGATTCCACAATGGCTCAGGAGAGAAAACAAAGCAACAAAATGCAACCCAACAGAATGAACAGTAATTCACCCCACTTATCGCTTCTCTCAATAAATGTGAATGGTTTGAACTCCCCTCTCAAGAGACGTAGACTGGCCGAATGGATAAAAAAAAAAAAAAACACAAGCCAAGCATCTGCTGTCTCCAGGAAACACATCTAACCTGCAAGGATGCATTTAGACTCAAAGTAAAGGGGTGGAGATCAATATTTCAAGCAAATGGAAGCCAAAAGAAGGCTGGTGTGGAAATTTTGATCTCAGACAACTTGGTTTTTAAATCAACAAAAGTAATGAAAGACAAAGGGGGTCACTATATAATGGTGAGGGGTACAGTTCAACAAGAAGACATAACAATTCTAAATATGTATGCACCCAACTTAGGTGCACCCAGATTCATGAAGCAAACTCTACTTGATCTAAACAAATTGATAGACAGCAACACCACAATAGTTGGAGACTTCAACACCCCACTGACAGCACAGGACAGATCCTCTAAACAGAAAATTAACAAAGAAATAATGGACTTAAACAGAACTCTAGAACAAATGTGCCTGACTGACATTTACAGGACATTCTACCCCAAAACCACTGAATACACATTCTTCTCATCAGCTCATGGGACATTCTCTAAGATTGACCATATTCTAGGACACAAAGCATGTCTCAAAAAATGTAAAAAAATAGAAATCATACCATGCATCTTCTCAGATCACAGTGGAATAAAAACAGAAATCAACCCCAACAGAAACTCTCATCTCTACACAAAGTCATGGAAATTACACAACTTTCTGCTGAAAGATTCCTTCATAAATGAGGAAGTAAAGATGGAAATCAGAAGATTCTTTGAACTAAATGACAAAGGTGACACAAGTTATCAAAATCTGTGGGACACAGCCAAAGCAGTCCTAAGAGGAAAGTTTATTTCCATAAATGCCTATATCCAAAAGTCAAAAAGATCACAAATAGACAACCTAATGAATCAATTCAAAGAACTGGAAAAAGAAGAACAGACCAACTCCAAACCCAGCAGAAGAAGGGAAATTAATAAGATCAAATCAGAACTAAATGAAATTGACAACAGGGAAACTATACGGAAGATTAATAAAACAAAAAGTTGGTTCTTTGAAAAAATAAACAAAATTGACACACCTTTAGCTAAACTAACAAAAAACAGAAAAGAAAAATCCCTAATAAGCTCCATCAGGAATAAAAAAGGAGAAGTCACAACTGATGCCGTGGAGATTCGAGATATAATTTATGAATATTACAAAAACCTTTATGCACACAAACTGGAAAATGTGGAGGAAATGTACAAATTATTAGAAACACACAGCCTCCCTAGACTCAACCAGGAAGAGATAGAATTCCTGAACAGACCGATATCAAGGACTGAAATTGAAACAGCAATAAAAAACATTCCAAAAAAGAAAAGTCCCGGACCAGATGGTTTCACACCCGAATTTTACCACACCTACAAAGAAGAACTGGTGCTTATCCTGCAGAAATTATTCCACAGCATCGAGAAGGATGGATTCCTCCCCAACACATTTTATGAAGCCAACATAATCCTGATACCACAACCAGGAAAGGATGCAACAAAAAAGGAAATATCAGACAACAGACCAATATCCCTTATGAATATAGATGCAAAAATTCTCAACAAAATTCTAGCTAACCGAATCCAGGTGCTTATTAAGAAAATAATCCATCATGACCAAGTGGGCTTCATTTCAGAGATGCAGGGATAGCTTGACATATGCAAATCTATAAACGTTAATTCACCACATAAACAGAAGCAAAAACAAAAACCATATGATTCTCTCAATAGACGCAGAAAAAGCATTTGACAAAATTCAACAGCCTTTTATGATAAGAACGCTTAACAAAATAGGCATAGATGGGGCTTGCCTAAAAATGATACAAGCCATATATGACAAACCCACAGCCAACATCATACCGAATGGGGAAAAATTGAAAGCATTCCCACTTAGAACTGGAACCAGACAAGGTTGCCCACTATCTCCACTTCTATTCAACATAGTGCTGGAAGTCCTGGCCACAGCAATCAGGCAAGAGGGTGGAATTAAAGGCATATAAATGGGAACAGAAGAGATCAAACTCTCACTATTTGCTGATGACATGGTATTATATCTAGAAAACCCCATGGATTCAACCAAGAGGCTCCTGGAATTGATAAATGAATTCAGTAAAGTCTCAGGATAGAAAATCAATACACACAAATCAGAGGCTTTCATATACGCCAATAGCAATCACACCGAGAACCAAATCAAAACTCAATTCCCTTCACAATAGCAACAAAGAAAATAAAGTACCTACGAATATATTTAACTAAGGAGGTAAAAGACTTCTACAGGGAGAACTATGAAACATTCAGGAAGGAAATAGCAGAGGACGTAAACAGGTGGAAAACCATACCATGCTTGTGGGTCAGCAGAATCAACATTGTTAAAATGTCTATACTGCCCAAAGTGATCTACAGATTCAATGCAATCCCTATTAAAATACCAACATCATTCTTCACAGATGTAGAAAAATTAATTTTATGCTTCGTATGGAACCAGAGAAGACCCTGCATAGCAAAAACAATTCTAGGCAATAAAAACAAAATGGGAGGTATCGATTTACCAGACTTCAAACTTTATTATACGGCTGTAGTAATCAAAACAGCTTGGTACTGTCACAAAAATAGAGCCATTGACCAGTGGAACAGAACTGAGAACCCAGATATAAAACCATCCTCATATAGCCATCTAATGTTTGACAAAGCAGACAAAAACATACACTGGAGAAAAGAATCCTTATTCAATAAATGGTGCTGGGAAAACTGGATAGCCACATGTGGAAGACTTAATCAGAATCCACACCTTTCACCTCACACAAAAATCAACTCACGTGGGTAACAGATTTAAACCTAAGGAGTGAAACTATTAGAATTCTATAGGAAAATGTTGGAAATGCTCTTCTAGACATTGGCCTAGGCAAATAATTTATGAAGAAGACCCCAAAGGCAATCACAGCAACAACCAAAATAAATAAATGGGACCTGATCAAATTAAAAAGCTTCTGCACAGCCAAAGAAACTGTCACAAGAGCCAACAGACAACCTACAGAATGGGAGAAAATTTTTGCATGCCACAAATCCGATAAAGGGCTGATAACTAGAATCTATTTAGAACTCAGGAAAATCAACAAGAAAAAAATCAAATGACCCTATCAAAAAGTGGGCAAAGGACATGAACAGAAACTTTTCAAAAGAAGACAGAATAATGGTCAAAAAACATACGAAAAAATGCTCAACATCTCTAATCATCAGGGAAATGCAAATCAAAACCACAATGAGATATCACTTTTCTCCAGTGAGAATGGCCTTTATCAAAAAGTCCCAAAACAATAAATGTTGGCGTGGATGTGGAGAGATAGGAATGCTCATACACTGTTGGTGGGACTGCAAACTAGTGCAACCTCTGTGGAAAGCAATATGGAGACACCTTAAAGAGATACAAGTAGAATTACCATTTAATCCAGCAATCCCATTACTGGGCATCTACCCAAAAGAACAAAAGACACTCTATGAAAAAGACACCTGCACCCGAATGTTTATATCAGCACAATTTACAATTGCAAAGATGTGGAAACAACCCAAGTGTCCATCAATACATGAGTGGATTAGTGAAATGTGGTATATGTATACCATGGAGTACTATTCAGCTTTAAGAAACAATGGTGATATAGCACCTCTTGTATACTCCCGGATAGAGCTGGAACGCATTCTACTAAGTGAAATATCCCAAGAATGGAAAAACAAGCACCACATGTACTCACCATCAAATTGGTATTAACTGATCAACACATAAGTGCACATATAAGAATAACATTAATTGGATGTTGGGCAGGGGGGAGGGGGGAGGGGGAAGGAGGGGACGGGTATACG
>RJWJ010000960.1:20857-91196 GCA_004363605.1 Indri indri | reverse complement strand
AAAAAGAAAAAAAGAGTTTTTATACAGATTGGGTGGTAAATGTTATCAAGTGATTTTTCTGCGTCCATTAAGATGATTTTTTTCTCTTGATATATTAGTATAATAACAGATTTATTAGCATTAACCATCTTTTATTTCTGAAATTTCTTGAATTTTTAAAATTCACTACAGTTTCTTTTTCCCCCAGTAAGCCTTTCTGATAGGACTAGCCCTGAAACAACAAAGATGTTATATTAATATGGAAAACCCATTCCACCAAGAACAGAATGATGGATCTGCCACCTCTCCACCAATTCTTGCTGTTTGGCGCTTTCAGGTATGGAAGTTCCTGATGAAGCATGTTATGTCAAGCTGCAAGACCTCTGCATGGACTCAGGTTTGAAGGTGGCTTTGGCAAACACAGCTAAACTGTACTTGTCAAGTGAAATATGAAAGGTAGAGAAACAAAGGGAATGACAAAAAAAAACACACCACTTTATTGAGGTATGAATGATACACAAAAAGGTGTATGTATTTAATGTACTCAACTTGATGAGTTTGGAGATATTGATATCACCACAGTCTATGCCATAAACACATCTATCACCTCCAAAAATTTCCTCCTGTCCACTTTATTTATTATTATTATTCTTTTGGGAGAAGAACACTTAACATAAGACCTACCCTCTTAGCAAATTTTAAAGTATATAATACAGTATTTTAACTATAATTCCTATGCTGTACCATAGATCTCTAGGACTTATTCATCTTTAATAACTGAAACTTTGTACCGTTTAATACCTCCAGTTTCCCCCTCCCTGCCAACTACCACTCTACTCTCTGCTTCTATGAGTTTGACTATTTTAGATTCCTCGTATAAGTGGTATCATGCACTATTTGTTATGTCTGGCTTATTTCATAGCATAATGTGCTATGGTTGATCCATGTTGTCACAAATGTCAGGATTTCTTTCTTTTTTAAGGCATAATAATATTCCATTGTGTATATCTATATATCTATGTCTCATAATTTCTTTATCCATTCTTCCACAGATGGAAGGTAGCTTCCATGTCTTGGCTATTGCAAATAATGCTGCAATGGACATGGAATGCAAGATATCTCTTTGAGATCTTGATTTCAATTCCTTTGGGTATATACTCAGAAGTGGATTGCTGGATCATATGGTAGTTCCATTTTTAATTTTTTGGGGAACCTCTATACTGTTTTCCACAGTGGGTGCACCAATTTACACTCCCATATATGTAAAGGTGTATAAAGGTGCCCTTTTCTCCACGTCCTTGTCAACGCTTATCTTTTTTTTTTTTGATGATTGCCATTCTAATAGGTGTGAGGTGGTACCTCATTGTGGTTTTGATTTGCATTTCTCTGATGATCAGTGATGTTGAACACCTTTTCATATACCTGTTGGCCATTTGTATGTGTTCTTTTGAGAAATGTCTATCAGGTTCTTTGCCCATTTTTTGATCAGATGTTTTTTTGCTATTGAATTGTATGAGTTCCTTATATATTTCCTATATTAACCCTTTATCAGATATATGATTTTCCAAATATTTTCTTTCATTCTGCAGGTTGTCTTCATTTTCCGATTGTTTTCTTTGCTGTGCAGAAGCTTTTTAGCTTCATGTGGTCCTGTTTGTCTATTTGCTTTTGTTGTCTGTGTTTTTTGTGTCATATTCAAGAATTATTGCCATGGCCAATGTTAAAAAGCTTTCCTCTTATGCTTTCTACTAAGAGTTTTATGGTTTCAAGACTTATGTTTCAGTCTTTAATCTAATTTGAGTTGATTTTTGTGTATCGTGTAAGATAAGTGTCCAATTTCAGCCTTTTGCATGTGGATATCCAACCATGTTATTTTTAAGAAGAAAGAAGATAATAGACATTAGAGGCTAATAACATTACTAAATACTGGAATAAAACATTTGCAGAAACCTTGCTTTGAAAACTAGAGAAAAATAACAGACTAGCAGACATAATACCAGATGTAAGATATACACATTTTTAGCTATGAAAACTATTTAAATATCTACCTTTGCTGTTCCCAAAGAAAACATTTTATGACCCTAGGCTTTAGGTAAGGTCTTACAAGAGTTTGTAGTTCCAGACGCTATCTTGGGTCCTGTGAGGGTGACCAGGCTATAATCCTGTCACCCCAAGGGTATCTCAAGCTGATTTGATGAATCTGGCTGGCCAGGTCTCCTCCCTCCCTTATTGCTCCCGGATACCCTAATTCACCTCACCGCATCTTTCCAGTCTCATTTCCTACCACTCTTCATAGTCATCCTAAGTTCTACAAGTTCCAGATACTGAACTCCTAACACTTCCAGAACATTCTATGCCCGCTTACATCTTAATGCATTTGCATGGTTTGTTCTCTTGGCCCTGAAAGGTCTTTTTCCATTCTCACCTGGTGAACCAGATCCTTCACAATCCAGCTCAGAGGGCAGCTCTTTTGAGGGCCTTCTTCAACCCTTTCCTCTCCTCGCCACACTCTCCAAGCAGAGTTTATTGTTCTCCCTCTGATTCTACCTTGGCACCCTCCTTGCTGTGTTCCAGAAGGTTGTTTAACCTTCCCTCTCTCCTCTAGACTCGAGCTCCCTGAGGGCAAGGAATGGTATCTTTCTGTGTGGCTCCACTATCTCCTGCAACAGGCACCAGGAAGCAGCAAGCACCAAATGGTTTTCAAAGAGTGTGCCACAGAACCCCAGAGTCCTGGGGGAGTCCTGAGGGACTCTGCAGCGTGAGGAGGGGCTGTTCTGACAAGGGGCCGGCCCCTGATGCCCACTGCAGTGAGAGAACTGCCTTCTGTGTCTTGTTCATGTACTGAATTGGGGAGGGGGGGTTCAGCGCAATATTTCATCTATAAAAGTTCTACTGCCATGAAAACAATAAAAACAAATATTCCCACCCTATTCTCTTTCCACACATACCTAGAGAAAACACCAGTATCTAATTCTTAAAAAACTTGAAAGATGAGACCCCATTTCCTTGTGCCACAAAATGAATTTATATTTTGTAACTGGAAAGATGCGATGTTCTACAAATAACCAATGACATTTCCCCTGCAAATACCTAACTCAAACGCAGGTTTTGCAAACACCGTAATTTTCCAAACCTCAAATGTTAGTGTCACTAAGGTTGCTCTCTCTTCTCTCATTTTAAATGGTGCCTTTTGGACTGCAGTGACCTGAATGACACAGCATTCTTTCCCGTGGCGTCTGTAATCACAACCTCTTTCCCTCTCTCCTTTCATCTGGGTCCCTAAGGCAGACTCTTTCCTTGCAGCAGAGACCCTCAGCCACCCCACACCCCTGCCCCTGCCTGCCGCCCTGGGATCCTCTGGCAGAGGCTTGCGGGGAGAACAGGTGTGTCTATGTCCATGTGTCTGTTCGCCCACTTACCCTGGGCAGGTGGCCTCATTGTCCTGAAATAAACACTGAGTTTGACCAATGAAGCTGCTGCTTCCCAGCATGTTCTGCCCGCACTGGCTCCCCGCGGCTCCCCGGTGTCACGCCCCTCACAGATCTCCTCCACCCCGCTGTCCTCCACCCTGCTCTCTGCTCTACCCTCTCACCCTTCCCGGACAGTCCTTCCACCTCATTTTCTGATTTGTTCCTTTTGACTTCTCCACTTTAGCATTCCTTCCGCTACTCTCTCTGGCACATCTTCCTCATGCTTCCCTGTTCTGTATAGTAACTTGTATCCTTGTGCCCTTACCAGTGGCCACTGTAATTGTACCCTTTTGCTCCCCCCAACTTTATGAGCCAGTCACCGAAGGGCACTCCCCACCGACACCCCGCCGTTGCCCCAACTTTCTCCCGCAGAAGCTGTGCATTCCGCAGGCTGCCTCTTCACGTCCCGTGGGCTGGTGACTGCCTGCCCGCGACCGCACTCCGATCTGCCCAGACACTTCGTGTAGTATTTTCAGGCTCAGAGTGGACACAGTGTGCTTGGGAGCAGTTTTGGGTCACTGCTGGGCCCCTGACCTAGTTCCCACCTTCTCTCTTACCCAGAGGTTGGTTCTATTTCTCTCTGTTTGCCACAAAGCCCTGCGGTGGGTGGGGTGGGCGCGGGAGGGTGCTGGGAATTGGTTATTTTAATGTTTGAGCACTCTCTGTCCTCAGGTTATGCCCAGGGTGTGAGTTTTGTGTTGTTTCCTTTTTCTGTTTCTTGATGTTTGTTCTTCTATACATTTGTAGAGGAAACATTGGGAGATGGACACCTAGCTGCCACCGTTATCTTCAGCTACTTGGAAGCCCCATTTTCTTCTTTTAACTGGTAACAGCCGTGCTATAGTTTGGGTAGAGTTTGTCCCCAGCAAAGCTCATGTCGAAATTTGATTCCCCAGGGTGGGGCCTTGTGGGAGGTGTTTGGGTCATGGGGTGGATCTCTCATGAATGGCTTGGTGGCCTCCTTCCAATACTGAGTGACTTCTTGCTCTCCTGGGAATGGGTTAGTTCCTGCCAGACTGGACTGTTACAAGGCGAGGTTTTTCCTCCTGTTTGGTCCCTCTCTTCTCATGGGTCCATTTCCCCTTTGATCTTCTTGGCCATGCTGGGATGCTGCACAGAAGCCCTCGCCAGAAGCCAGAACTTCTCGCCCTTGAACTTCTCAGCCTACAGAACCATGACCTAAATAAACCTCTCTTCTTTATAACTTATCCAGTCGCAGGTATATCCACGGCAACACAAAATGGACTAGATAAGCTACCGTAAACAGAAATTTTAAAATGAACCAGGTACTTTATATGGTGCTAGTTTATTGAGGACTTTCTATGCCCCAGGCATATCCTAAATGATTTCTCTGTATTAACTCATTTGATTATGACAACCATTTTACCTCTATTATGTACATTTACGGAGAAGTTAAGTAACTTGCTCAACATGCACATAGTATTGTATACAATCGTCACTGCATCTCTAGGTCGGTATTATCAGCTCCATCATAGAGATGAGGACATAGAGGCTCAGACAGGCTAAGTAACTTGCCTAAGGTCACAGAGCTACCAATAGGGATGAATCAAGATTTGAACCTGGTTTCACAGGCTTTTTTCTCCCCTGTGAAGGAAGAAGAAAGCAATGTCTATCCCAGCTCCTGAGTGTGTGGTGTCAAAGCTATTCCTAGAGATGGGAGCTGTGCCTCTCTGGGCTGGATGGGACTCAGGCCACCACTCACCCTCCAGCAGGGGCCCAGGACATCGGCAGGGATGGCAGTTGCAGGCCAGTGTGAAGTCCCTCTTCCCCCTGTGAGGGTCCCCTGCCCTCACAGAGCTATGGAGCACCCTTCTTTTGGGGCAAGGACATTCTTGGAATGGCATGGGTGGGCAGCAGATGTGGGAGGGATGGTTGAAAGGATGGGGGAGAAGCTATAGTTTGTCAACCTCTTTACTGAGCTTGATCAACTATAGAGAGATCAGCATCAGGACTAGTGTCTCGCCCAAGGGACTGAACCTGACTCTGATCAAGCCTCTGATCCAGCTGCCAATTTGCAGAAAATAGTAACAAAGGAGAGAGGAACATATTGAATGGCACCATGACTATGAAATCAGCAAAACTCACGATTATGAGAAACATTACAATCAAATACCCTGGATCCTCCAACAGATAAATTATATAGAAAACAAAAAGAGTAAAAGAGAGAACCTATAGATTAAGAGAGGCTTAAAAGACATAATTAAAAATGGGCAAGGCTAAACTGTAAGGTCTAGGGATGCACACTTGGGTAATAAAATTATAAAGAAATGCAAGGAAGTGATTTCTATGAAAGTCAGGACAGGAAGGGAGGGAGCAGAGGTTGGGACAAGGGCCTACAGAAAGGCTTCTGGGGACTGGCGGAATTCTAGTCCTTTCCCTTAGAATAGCTCGTTAGGCTATACACTTGTTCTGTGGGAGTTTCAGGAAAGGGGGCTGTGAGGACACAGAATGGGATATGAATTCAAGAGGCACAGGAGGAAATCTTTAGGAGAAGAGGTACATGCACATGCTAGTTCTTGAATGTAACTCTCCGCCTCCCTGGGCCTGCTGCGCTCAGAGCTACCCACGTGGATGCTGTGGTGTGCTCTGTGTGGCTTGCTGTGGTCCTGGGGGTCTAGTGTGTGGTCTTCAGTGCTATGAAGGGGCTACGGACTGCCACAGAGCTGTGCTGCAGGCTTCTTCTGACAAAGCTATGCATATTTATGGTAGCGCGTCCTGAAAATTTAAGTTCAGTTCCTGATATCAGTACTTTCTCTTGGGACACAATAATATGGGTGGCAATCATTAGATTTTTTTTGTCTTAATGGTTCTTTTGCTTGGGAGTGGATGTTATCATTCAGTTAAAAACGGAAATAATACCTACATTACTTCTTACAAGTGCATTTGAATCCGTAATTATTTCAACAAAAATTTCAGTTAAACTATACAGAGAAATGCAAAATTAAGTTGCTAGGCAACTTGCTGGACAAATTGAAGAAAAAAAATGTATGATTCTTGAAAAGCTTAAGCCATGTTAAAAGAAAATATGATGACCCAAAGTCAGACTTACAAGATGCCAGACCTTTATTAAGAGTCATCGGAGATAGCAGATCTTGGAGGCAACTGATGAAAAGTTATAGAGATCCTAATCCATATTTTAGGGTATAATAGATTATAAAGAAAACAAAATGAAAGAGAAGTCTAAACATTCAGAACTAGACGAATAGATGGTGGCATTATAAGAAGAATAAAGCCACCAGAACATAAACAGAAATCCATTCGATCTCTGATGGCTTTTCCAGATAGAGCATTTTTCCTATGGTTTTCACCCAAGGGTACTTAGCTTCACCTGCAAGGAGATCTTTACGCTTGCCTCTACTCAGAGTCCCACCTTGAGGCTGGCTTTGTTCCTTTCTCCTCCCATTCAGGATCTTGGCAGCCAGTGGATCTAAGGAGACAGATCACGAGACCTGGACTGCCTTGTCCTGCTGCCCCACCAGAAGCATGTATGGACCACCCTGGGAATGCTTCCTGCTAAGGGATTTTTCTGGCCTTCCACATCCTTTGGTAGCATTGAGAAATGTCTAGCCACCATGGGGTTTTCCTGATTTTCCTCTCCCATAGGCTGGGTTTTCTCCACCCTTCCCACATCCTGAAATTAATAGTGAGCTAACATCAGGGTTGATTCAGTCTTCAAATAAAACTACTACTAAACATCCAGAACCACAGCAAGAGATTTGAGACATTTTTGTCCCTCTTTTGACTTCACTCTCAGCATCAGTTTAGGAAACTGCTCTTCCTCAAGTGATTATTCTTTGCCCAGTTGGAGGTTTTATGGAATTGTAACTGTAGGATAGTGATTTATAAATAGTTTATTTAACTAGTTAAAAGGTAGTTTTATTTATTTACTTTTGAAAGGTAGTTTTAAACATTGAGTATCATCTAGGTCAGCATTTTCCAAATTGTCTTCACTGGAATGTGAGAACAGGGTGGGTAGCGGGATTTCTTACTACTAGGACTAGAGCCAGCAAACCTCATCTACGGTACCCTTGTGCCACTCCTTGCCTCCCTGCTTTCTCCTGCTGCTTCTCTCAAAGTGCCCTCAGAGGTCAGAGCTGCCCTCAAACTCAGGGATCTACTCCCCAAGCCCAGAGGAGGGGACGCAGACTTGAGCAGCCGGAGAGTTCGGCTCCGGTGCTGAGCTGAGTTCACCATTGCTGGCTCCTGACCTCAGCTCCCTGGTAGCTCCTTGTGCTATGCAGAGCTAAATCTGACGACCTGCTGAACCAAAAAGAACCAAAAACTTTGCAGTGGAAGAATGTATGTCCTGCCATAAAATAAAGCTTTTACTTTAGCTAAATCACCTTGGCATCCAGCAACATAAAAGTGAAAAAAAGTCCTGTAGTGTTTCGAAGGATGGCCAGGAAGCATAATTCCAGCAAGATGACCTCATAATCTCAGTAATTCTTGAAACCTATAGCAGCAATTCAGTTCAGAGTAATGGAAACACGGAAATTAGACTCACGTTCCCTTACATGTGCACAGACACCCACGTCTCTTGTATCAGTTTGTGCCTGGATACTCTGGAATACTCGTTAGTATGCACTAATGTCCTGGTACTTAGTTACTGTTAAACTAATTATATGGGAAACTGGCCTGATGGAGGCTCTGGTCACCTGGATAGAGAACACACCCGTGCGACTACTTGTTATTTTTGGTGAACGTCCCAGCTGGAATTTTGTCACCCCTTCCGGAGAGGTTAAACATTCCAGCCCAACCACACTGCTGTGTTTGGTTACTTGAGGTTTTCACCCGGACGGCTTGATCTTCAGGAACCCTGGTCCATGTTTCGTCCTGACTCCCCCGTGGCTGTGCTACGCCAGCGTTTCGTGTGTTCACTGTGTCCAGCTGCCCCAAGTCCGTCTGCCTCTTCCAGCAGTGGTGTCACTAGGAATCCCCAGAGCAAGCCTGTCCAGTGCTAGACGGGGAGAGAATGTCAATCTCTCACACCCTAAGAAAAGAAAAGAAAAGTCTCCCCAGGGGAGGAGGAAAGGCATATCTCAACTCATCATTAGTAAAAGAGGCCACATGTTGAGAGGTGACTACATGCCAGACATTCTACCAGGAGTATATGATGTGGCTTAATCTTTTCACGATTCCCATGTTGTAGATGAGGATCATAAAGACCAGCCGGTTGAAGCAATGTAGCAAGGCTGCACAGCCAGGAGGTGACGGCTCTGGCGCTCGGTCAGCTCTGCACGTATCCAGCTGGGCTCCTTCCTGTCCAGACAAGCTGCCCCTTAATAATCAGCTTAGCAGGCGTGGTCTCCGGCCACTAAAGGTCCCACAGTGGGGAGTAGGGCAAGTTGATAACGAAGGCAGGCAAGTATATTTTTTTCCTAGTGCTGCTGTAACAAATTACTGTAAACCTGGGGGCTTAAAGCAACACAAACTTACTATCTTGCAGTTCTGGAGGTCGGAGTCTAAAGCGGGTTTCACTGGGCTAAAATCAAGGTTCTGGCAGGGTTGTGTTCCTTTTGGATGGTCTAGAAAATCCGTTTCCTTGCCTTTTCCAGCTTCTAGAGCTGTGTTCCTTGCACTCCTGGGCCTACGGTCTCACTTCTCCATCTGCAAAGCCCGCAGTACAGCGTCTTCAAATCACGTTCCGACCTGACTCTTCTGCCCACCTCTTCCACTTACAAGGACCCTTGTGAGCACGTCTGCCCGCCTGGATAATCCAGGATAATCTCCCATCACAAGGTTTCATTAGCAACTTTAAATCCGTCTACAACACTAATTCCCCTTTGTCATGTAATCTAACACATTCATAGTTCCTGGGCATTATAGAAAAAATGGGGGACCATTATTCCGTCTACCATAGGGAGACTCTGTTTTCCTTGCAATTTTACCAGAGGCTGGCTGATGGTGGCACTCAGGTCCCCATTCCCTAGTCAGGCATGTGTACTGACCCTTGGCTCTCACCCTGCGAGGCGACTTTGTGAACGTCTGGAAATATAGACTCTAGCACCATCCTAGGAGGTGGGGAGGGGAGGCTGCAGCTCCACGCCACAGGGACCCCAGTTCTCAGCAAGGATTCTGAACTTCTGCCCAGCGATCCCGAAGAAGGAGCCAGCAACACCAAAGAGGACAGTTCCACCAGGTAGTCTTAAAATATGTGAGGCTCATAGACACACATGCAATTACCTGTTCATCACAAAACTTCATTACACTACCAGGGCCAAGGACAACGACCGCCCATCTGCAAAGATCACTCTGGTTGAAATTTTGATTTATTTTTCCATCAAAGATTGACTTTGATGCTTAATTGAACCAGATTCCACTGGGATTTAAAAAAAACACACCTTAATTGGTGAAAGGCTTGGAGCATTCACCACATTTTATATATCACTTGTGGGAAGTTCAAGCTGGCAGATTTTGGTTAAATATAAAGGACCTTTGGTTAAATATAAAGAATCAGAGCAGTTTGGGGTTTAAGATTCTGCCTTGCCCAGACGCGGTGGCTCAAGCCTGTAATCCTAGTGCTCTGGGAGGCTGAGGTGGGAGGATTCCTTGAGCTCAGGAGTTCAAGATCAGCCTGAGCAAGAGCAAGACCCCCTCTCTACCAAAAAAATAGAAAGAAATTAGCTGGACAACTAAAAATACACAGAAAAATTTAGCCGGGCATGGTGGCACATGCCTGTAGTCCCAGCTAATTGGGAGGCTGAGGCGGTAGGATCGCTTGAGCCCAGGAGTTTGAGGTCGCTGTGAGCTAGGCTGACGCCGCGGCACTCTAGCCCGGGCAACAGAGTGAGACTCTGTCTCAAAACAAACAAACAAAAAAAGAGTCTGCCTCAAGAGGAAGCTGGTTCTATGCCTCTGTTCATGTTCAAGGAAGGCGAAGAGTGTGATTCAAACAGAGACCTCTAGAAAGGATTCTGGACTCAGAACCCAAACTGGAGGGAAATACACCTGAGGAACCTCCTCCACTGTCCAGGTGAGATGCTGGCACTTTTACATGCACCCTCTTCTTAATCCCCATGGTCTCAGTGAGGGTGGCAGTATTAGTGCCACCACGTGGATGAAGAAACTGGGGTGGGGCTGAGAGACCTGCCCCAGGTAATGCAGCTCGTCCAGGGCAGAGCTGGGAGGACACTGAGGGTCCTTTTCCATCCCACGCACCTCTCTGGTTGGGAGTGGGGCCTGGAGCGTCCTGGCAGTCGTCTGGCTCGCTGACTATGGGGGCACTGACAGTGGAGGCCAAAAGACCAAGTTTGCTCTGCATGTGGGCCAGCTTTGTATGACATCATCTCCTTGAATCCTCCCCACTTCTCTGCTCACTTTCTACGTGGGGAGAAGGAGAATCGCAGAGTCACACAACAGTGCTCAGGATCACAGAGCTGCTGAGTGGCGGGTACAGACTTCAAAGCCCGGCTTGAGGCTCCAACTCTGCGGCTCTCCCCACTGCCCCTACACGGTGCTGCTTCTGGAAGCCAGAGCTCTCGAGCTCCCTGCGGAACCAGGTGGTGGTTCTGCTTTCAGAGCAGAAAAGCCACGCCAGGTCCAAAATCCATCCTTGCTCTGATCGTACACATCCACTTAGGCACACCAAGATTTATAAAACACATTTGGAGTGCTAAAAACATTCTGTAGAAATTTCCAGCAGGATTATTATTATTTCTTCAGCACAATTTAGACAAACTATCCCTCAGAATCTCACTGGGGAGGAAGTAAAGTGAAGAGTTCTGCAGGTCCTCACGGGCAGAGCTGCAGAGTGTAGGATCCCTGGCTCTTGCCTCACACCGAAGATGGATAAAAGACTTCCACGTGCTTACGCCATGGGCCGACGTGGAGAGTAGGCAGTACGTGGCCTTGCTTTCAAGAAGAACCACACGCACGTGGTTCTGGAACATCTGTCACAATTGGAAATGGCCATGTCAAAGTAAGCGAATGACTGAAAAATTAAAAAAATAACTGGCAGGAGGTGATTATTCCAAGATGTTAACGTTTTGCCCTCAAACGTTGATTTTAAAAAATCATGGGCAGCTTGCTCTCTCTCTCTCATACACACACACACAACCAAAAAATAAAAAAATAAAACCTCTCCAAAAAGAACTAAGGTTATTAAACAGGTAACTTAGTAGAAGAATGTTATTTTTAATTATGACGGGTTTAATTTCCCTTTTTTCCTCCATTATTTCTGCTAATAAGCTTGTCATCTGGGCTGGAACTGATTATGAAAGGTTGGGAAAAGATTTTATTGCCTGGAATAACATTTTTACACATTCGCATTTTACTTTCCAGTTTTATGAATTAAATGTAATATGGAGTTTCTTTAAAAATTAGGACACAATTCAGAATATTATCTCAGGATTAATTCATTTGAGCATGGAAATGCACTCATCTTCAGGGTGAAGTCTGGGTCCCAGTGATGACTAATTCTATGCAAACTCTTAAAGGCAGCAAGGAAAATGTTCTTTGCAGCCTGTGGGAACTACAAGGAAATTAAGAGAAGAATTCTGGATGGAGCTTAAAACAGAAGACTGGATTGTAAAGCTTCCCACCCGTTAGTAAATCAAAATCATGTGCTAAGTGTTTTATTGCATGCAGAGGACCCAACTGGGAACTGTGGAGAATAATGGATAAAGGAGAAAATACAGATTTGTGCTCCGGGAGCTTTTTCATTAAAAGAGAAGGTAGAAGCAATTATTGTATAGAATATATATATGAACACATCTGAACAAAACAAACATTTACAATGGCCTGTCACTGAAGCCATAACTGCAGCCTAACAGACTTGGCTTATAATAGATTCTCAATAAATGTCTGTTGAATAAATGAATACATGAAAGAATGAATAAATAGCTATCATTTGCATGTGACTATAATTTACATTTGTAATTTGCAGATATTTACACTCAAATTTTTTTGACCGATTATTGGTTGATAGAGATGAATTTCTGAGATGCTAGTTTTTAAGTTGAGTTCATGAGCTCAGCCCTTTAAGCAGTGGTTCATTTTCTTGCATGTCTGTTTCCTAAAAATAGAAAGTGCTGTCAGGAGGGAGCAATGATGCCCCAGTTATGGCTTCCTGATCCAAACAGCAAAGATCTCTCAACTTCTTAAAATTAAAGCACATCATCATAATTTTTCATACAAAATAAAATTCTTACTTAAAACAGCAGAAGATAACAGCAGTAAGAGGTGGATTCAAGAGTCCTAAAGAACAAATCACGGAAGAAGGTAACCATCTAGTGAGAAGTCTGTAGCGTCATTTTTATTGTCTAGTGGTTGACAGCCACCATCTGCTGTATGCTCAGAGCTGACTGCCGGGATGAGGAGTGACAGCCAGCTTTCGTACCTGCTGACCGGCAGGTATGGGACTAGCCATTGCCCTGATTACCGTTCGTCTGTGTGCTGGCAGAATTCTCCGTTAAGATGGTCAGCTGGTGAACAGCAACCAGTTTTCAGATATGCCAGGCATTCATTTAGTGCAGGCGTTGGCGAACTATAGCCCGTGGGCCAAACACGGCCTGCTGTCTGCTTTTGCAAATAAAGTTTGATTGGAAACCAGCCACTGCTTTTGCATTACAATGGGAGAGCTGAGCAGTTGTGACAGGGACCACATGGCCCGCAAAGCCTAAAATTGTCTGCAATCTGGCCCTTTACGGAAAAGGTCTAGTGCAGCAGGGCTGGAAATCTTCACCTCATGCTACTGCTGCTCTTCCCCCAGAGACTGAAGCCAAGAACGCGCCACCGTCTCCGCCACCTTCCCCTTCCCCCGAGCACAGATCCAGGGATTCTTTCTTCTCTCTTACCACCCAAGCTTAAAAATGTGGTGTTTGTGGGTACAACATATTATCACTCTCCCCATCCCAATGTGTTCTGATTTCGTGGTTTATGAAAGACAGGGACTGATAAAATGATGAAGGAACAGTGCTCTGGCCACCTGAACACAAAGGCACTCCTGTGTGCAGGAGTGAGGTATAAACGCTACAGCTCTGATTCAGTCCCTGGACAGAAAGAGAAAATTTTTCCTACTTTTCTTGCTCATCTCAACCCTTGGAATCATAAGACCATGTTCTCCAAGGCAATAAAATCGGATATTAACAGTACAAATATAATTACCGAAACATGTACATATCAATAAATGCCTTGAATAGGTTGGGTGAAAGAATAAATCAAATTTGCACATAATGGGTATAGTTTCGGTTTTGGAAGATGAAAGAAGTTCTGTAGGTGGATGGTGGTGATAGCAGCATGACAATGTGAATGTACCTAATGCCACTGAACTGTACATTTAAAATGGTTAAAATGATAATTTTT
Organism: Indri indri; assembly: GCA_004363605.1. Lineage (NCBI taxonomy): Eukaryota > Metazoa > Chordata > Mammalia > Primates > Indriidae > Indri > Indri indri. The sequence continues at coordinate 77,424 of RJWJ010000960.1, read as the reverse complement.
ATGTTATGTATATTTTGCCACAATGTTTAAAAAGTTCTTACTAGGGGAAGCTAGGCTAAGGGTATATGACAACTCTGTATGATCTTTGCAATTCTTCCGTAAATCTAACATTATTTGAAAATAAAAAATTCTTAAAAATTACACATACTTCCATTTACTTAGAATAGTGTTTCTCAAAGTATAGTCCTACGACCTTTCAGGGGGTCTGTGAAATCAAACCTATTTTCGTAACAACGCTGAGATGCTATTTGCCTTTTTCTCTTTCATTCTCTCATGAATATAGAGCATGACAGTCTTACTGACACGCTTTCAGGCTCCACATTGCAACCAACCTTTACAAAACAACCACTTTCCTAGTTTGGTGTAGCATCAAAGGAAAAGATCCACAATGATCTGAAAAGACTACTAAACTACTTCTCCATTTTTCCAGCTACGTATTTATGTGAAGCCAGATTTTCTTCATACACTTCAGCCAAAACGACACATGACAATAGATTGAATGCAGAGGACAATATGAGAATCCAACTGTCTACGATCAGGCCAGACATTAAAAGATACAGTGTTTGCAGAATTGTAAAATGATGCTACTCTTCTCACAACTTTTTTGCTTTGGGAAATAGTTACTTTTAAAAAAACTGTTACTGTACTATATAATGAGTTTTTGTTATTTTAAAACAAATCAATAAATGATTTTCAAATTTCAGTTTAAATTTTGAATATTATAAATATCAATAAATATAACTAATAAAAACAAAAGCTCACTGAGGTCTTCAATAGTTTTTAAGAGTGAAAAGGGGTCTTGAGATGAAAACATTCAAGAATCGCTCGCTGAGAAAATAGCCAAATGAAACTGCCACATATTGAATGTATGAGATTTAAATACTCATTTCTTTAGAAAAAGGGAAACCAAAGTGGAAATCTTAAAAGTTTATGAATTCAAAAAAGAAACCATATTAGAACCCAAGAGCTGGTCTCCAAAAAACTTTTTTTTTTTAAATAAATTTAATAAAGAAAAAAGCAATAAGGCCTAAGTATACAATATTATAACTAAAAAAGGGAATAGATGACATTGGAATTATAAGGGAATTATATATGTAATTCTATACTACTACATTTGAAACTCTCCATGAAAAAGATATATTTAAAAAATTACCAAACAGACTTAAGATAAATAAGAAAACATGATAGACCAATAGTCATAAATGAATTTTAACAAGTTAGCAAAAATAATGTCTTCTGAAAAGATTCTAGTGCCAGATTTTTTTTTATTGGTGAGTTTCCATAAAAATCTGAAGGAACATATCATTATATAAGCCTTTCCAGAGCATACAAAAATTGGAAAGCTAACCTAACCTAAGCCTCAGAGATGGAGCATAAAATGGCCAATTTCACTTAGGAATACAGATTTTAAAAATCCTAAGTTAAGGTATTAGCAAACTGAACTCAACAGAACACTAAATAATTACCAAGCAAGACGAGCAGAGTATATTATAAGAATGCAAGAATGATTTCATATAGAAAATTTTAGGGAAAAAATTATTTGAATAGATGGCATTTAAAACTCATCCTGGTAGAAAAAATTTACAAAATTATAAATAGACATTCTTAGCCTGCTAACGAACATGAAATCATACATTCATTTAAAATATTTATTGAGCGAGTATACATCTATCTTTCTTTTTTTTTTTCTCTTTTTTTTGAGACAGAGTCTCACTCTCTTGCCTGGGGCGAGTGCCGTGGCGTCAGCCTAGCTCACAGCAACCTCAAACTCCTGGGCTCAAGCAATCCTTCTGCCTCAGCCTCCCGAGTAGCTGGGACTACAGGCATGCACCACCATGCCCAGCTAATTTTTTCTATATATATTTTTAGCTGTCCAATTAATTTCTTTCTATTTTTTGGTAGAGATGGGGTCTCGCTCTTGCTCAGGCTGGTCTCAAACTCCTGAGCCTAGAACGATCCACCCGCCTCGGCCTCCCGGAGTGTTAGGATTACAGGCGTGAGCCACGGTGCCCAGCCTATCTTTCTTGATAGTGAAAATTAGAGGCACTCACATTAAAATCACAGATAGATTAAGAATGTCTGCTATCAGTTAGTGACCATTGTTTTAGAAGTTTTGGTAAATGTATCATAGAAAGAAATTAGAGTTACGACTATTGGAAAGGAGGAGGCAATGTTATCATTATTTCTATATGATATGATTATATTATTAGAAACCCATGAGAATCAATTCAAAATACTCAGAACTTATAAAAGTTCAACAAAATGTCCAGATAGAGGTAAATAGAAGAAATCCATAACTTTTCTGATAATAATAATTTTGAAAACAAATAGGAACAGATTCCATTCTCCATCATCATCATCACACCACAACAAAATATAATTAAATACTTATGACCAATCTTCATAAGAAATGCAGAGAATCTATATGGGAAATATCAAAATTCTACTGACATATATAAACTATTTGAGTAAATGGAAATAAATGCTATATTCTTAGGCTGAATGTTTTAACTGTGTTTACTCCTCCCAAATTGATCTAATATACTCTTGGAATTCAGGTTCAAATTCAAGGGTTACTTCCCTTTGAGAGACTGACAACCTAACTCAAATAGCACCCTGCACTTCCAGCTAGTCACTCATTCTCCTCTTCTTTTTTTGTGTTTTCTTTTATTATTACTATTGGAGACAGGGTCTTGCTGTTGCCCAGGCTGGTGTGCAGTGGTGCCATCACAGCCCACTACAACCTTGAACTCCTGGGCTCAAGCAATCCTCCCTCCTCTGCCTCCCAAGTAGCTAGGACTACAGGTGTAGCTAATTTTTACAATTTTATGTAGAGATGGGGTCTTATTATGTTGCCCAGGCTGGTCTCGAACTCCTGGCCTCAAGCGATCCTCCCACCTCAGCCTCCCAAAGGGCTGGGATTACGGGTAAGTGCCACTGCGCCTGGTCTATTTTATTTTCTTTATTGCTCGTCTCACCATCTAAAATTGTCTTTTGTTCTTTTGTCTCTAATCTCCCCCACTAGAATGTCAGTGTCATCAGGGCCAGGTGTGCCCCTGCTCTCTGTGGTATCCCCAGGGCCTAGAACAGAGTCTGGCACATACTAAGGGCTCAGGACATGTTTATTGAGTGAATTTTACACAATCACGTGAAAACACCAATAGGATTTTTTTTTGTCTAGAATATGACAAAATGGTTTCAAAATTCATCTGGAATAGAAACATGTTAGATTATCTAAAAATGTTATTAGAAAGAAGCAAAAGAGGGGAGACTTGCCACGTTAAATATTAAAACACATTTTATAGCTACGATAGACAAAATACTCTGCATGGTACAAAAATTATTTGACAGATAATTGGAACAGAACAAATAGTCATGAAACAGACCTAGGATAAGTATGATGACTGAGCACATTCTAAACATTCCAATGTTAAATAAATGAACCACTCAACAAATTGGGGTGGAAAATTGGCTAAATATTAGGAAGAAATTTACCTCCTCATTTTACACTATACCCCAAGGTAAATGTTAAAAATCATGAGCCCCCCCCACCAAAAAAAAATCCAGATACAAAATAGTATGTGCTATATTATTCCATTTATAGGAGGTTTTTTAAAAACAGGCAAAAGTAATCTATGGTGTAACAGAGCAGTGGTTCCCTCTTGTGGGGGGCGGGGTGGTTAGTGGCTGAGAGCGGACCCCGGAAGGGGCTTCTGGGATGCTGATGAAGTTCTATTTCTTCATCCGGGTACTAGTTACATGTGTGATCACTTTGTGAAAATTCATCAAGCTGTACTGTACAATTCTGAACTGAGGACTTTTCCTGTGTATTCATACTTAATACTTCAATAAAATGCTTATCTAATAAATAAATAAGTGCTGGGCCAGCCAGTGGCTCTGCCTGGATGTTAGGTTTTTGGCGCTGAAACAGGTGTCTCTTTTTCACTTGTGCTTTGAGAAGAGGGGGTAAAGTTCTGTGATGAGCAGTTTGACTTATTTGGCTGTAATGAATTAAGCACGACCACAAAGACATTGGATTGAACCTTCCAAGAGAGTTCTGTATCACGGGGGCTCCAAGGGTCCCCATGCTGAACAATATTGAGGGCTCATGTCCACGACTCACGTGCTTACAGAAGAAATTTCATTGTTCTCTGGGTCTCTGAGGAACATTTTACAGACCAACACATCACAGAATAGAAAGTCAGTGTTCATATTAAAAGTAGAACATCTAACAGTCCAGTCCTCATTCTTGCCCAGGTCTTACATACAAGCGTTGATTAACTTCTGATTGCACCTATGAACATCCTGCTACCCCCTCAAGCCAATGAGCTGAATTCGGGGATACCACATTCAGTGGATACAGTCCAAACAGCTCTTGGCCTAGCTCACTGTCAGTTATAAGGGCATGTGCCAAAAAAGTTGAGATTGGCTACTGGCTTGATATGGTTAGAAAATAAATAGCCTTTAGCTTTTGGAAAGATACTTATTGTCCAGACAAATTCTCAACACAGAAATTATGGATTTATAACCATACAGTCTTGGACTAGTTTGGATAATGGTAACGATAAAAATACTGTAGTAGTAACATCTGATACTTGTTGAATAAGTATTTTGTGCCAGTCACTGTTGCTAAGTGCTTTACCAGTATTATCTTGCAGCCCCGTGACATAAATATTGTCGCCGATTCACCTTACTAATGAAGAAAACGATACACCGAGAGGTCAGGCAGTCGAGTGTAGGCCACAGAGCCAGACGTTGCATTGCTCTTCCCCAAACTGGCTTTAGAGAATATCAAATCAGATAAAGAACAATGCCTTCCTTAATCAAAGAAAGCTAATCAGTTCCTGATTCAGATTATGTAAATACTACGTAACAAAGGGAAAAATGGATACTGCACAAGGAGACAAATTTTGCCACCAAGCATAACAAATACAGGCATGACTGTAAGGCCGCAGAGGATGTCAAAGGGTAGGGACACGTGGAAGTATATTTTCCAAGGAGGAACATGAATATCAACTCAGAATTCAAACAGAAGGAGTGGATCTTGCCCAGGCTGACATGTATATGGTTTCTATTCAAGGAATGGTGTCTGGCTTGGGGAAAGGGTAGGGTAGAATTAGGAGATGCCAAAAGTTATTCTTAGAGCTGTTGATGCTAAAACAGCCAAGGAAGAGCTAAGAAAGGCAGCCCACAATGAGGAGAAAGGAGGCTGAGCTTCAAAGCCCGCCCCTTCGGAGTTTTATCAGCAAGAATTCAAGGTTTAGAGGAAGAGCAGAACTTGACCAGAGGTCTGCTTCGCGGAAGAAGGGAAAGGGTGCTCGACTTCTCCTGTGGAAGGGAGTGAGGAAGGGGCAACCTTAGAGGGCGGATCTCATGTTCCTGACGCTCCCACTCTCGAGAGAAAGCAAGAGAGGTCCCAGTGACAGCAACACCATGGAGAGGCAGCGGGGGTGTGGTGGGGGGGCCCGTCCCCAGCTGCTGGTTAAGAAAGCCTCAAGGTTATTGTTTTTCTCAGGTGTCACTTCTCTTTCATTAAGTCAACTATATTTACTAAATGTTTAAGCCTTAGATGGCTCTTCTTGGGGCTTATCTTGTATTAATTCCCTAATGTGATGGCTCAACATGTTGTACAATGCAAGACTTTGATTCACAAAGGGAAGGCTTAAATGCACTTCCAAGAGGGTTAGGGAACAGATGGATTTAAGGACAGCATTATTCACTCAAGACACACAGATAATGGATTCTGAGCTAGTCCCCTAATCCAGGTGGGTCACCTGGGAGCAATTAGCAGCCCTGTGGAAGATGCTGTCTGGAGGCAGCACTGCCTAGAGTGGGCTGGGAGATGTCATACTTCCTGCAAGGGCGGAGGTGTCAAATCACTTCCATAAAAATGCAAAACTCAGGTCGCCCAGCAGCTGTTTCCTGCATTTGAGGAAAGCATCCCATTAGGTGTGGAAAAGCAGGTGTGGATGCTTTGCATATTTCTGAAACAGACAATACAATTAAAAGCAAAAACAAAACAAAATGAAAAAGCCCAAAAAACAAAAACCAAAACCCCCTGCAGCTTAAATATTCCCCACAAAATGAAAGGCAAATCCAAGTACAAACAGGCGAACTCAGTCTTACATTTGCAAGTACCTCGGTGCTAACTACAAAGCAGCAAGCGTGAAACAACAATGCAATGAGCTTGCCAGGGTGGAGCAGAGTTGATTTCAGTTTGGTTTAGTGCATCTGAAAGCTTTTCAAGGCAAAGCGACTGCGAAAGTGAAAAGAAAGCCCTCACAGACAGCTGTAAGGACATCAGAGCTTTCCCAAATCAAAGGGAAGTGTGCTGTCAGACACCAGGTGGAAAGTATGTAATGCAAAATTAAGTCCAGGAGCACTAAAACAAACAACAGCATCTTTCCAACTCACAGCAAGGGGCACAGTCTCCTTGGCAAGGGATTTTTGTTTTGTGCAGCTTTGGTTTTGGACAGGAACCTCATAAGCTTGTGCTGAAGAAAAGGTGAGAATTGAGTCCAAATGAAAACAAATAGTCAACGGCCACCTTTCTCATCTGCCAGCATTGATGAAGAACATTCAGCCAAGAGTTGGGATATCGCTTTGGATTGTTTGTGGTTTGACTGTGTCCTGGGGCTGCCGCGACCTGCAGCAGGTCACCGCGGAGGGCTGCAAAGCCCATCGCTGCATCTCATCCTGGTGCCTGAAAGCAGACCGCTGGTGCCTGTCACATCACCTGCTTAAATACTCTCTCAAAAACACGCTTGAGGTGTTGGCGAGGATGTGGAGAAATCGGAACCCTCGTGGGAAGATGAAATAGTGCAGCCGCTGTGGAAAACAGTTTGGCTGGCAGTTTCTCAAAAAGCTAAATATGGAATTACCATAGAACCCAGCCATTCCACTCCCAGGTATAGACCTGAACAAACTGAAGCCACTGACTCAAAGAGATAGCTGTACATACATCATTGCTCACAGCAGCACTGGTCGCGACAGCCAGAAGACGGAAACAGCTCAAGTGTCCGTCAACAGATGAATGGATAAACAAATGTGGTATATACATAAAAAAGGAATGAGATTCTGATACACGCCACGACATGGATGAATCTTGAAAACATTATGCTAAGTGAAATAAGCCAGACACAAAAGGACAAATAGTGTGTGATTCCGCTTGCATGAAGTTTCTGGAATAGGTAAATTCACAAAGCAGAAAGTAGATTCCCAGGGGCTTGGAGGAGGGGAGTTTGGGGAGTTATTGCTTATTGGGTGCAGCTTTTGGGATGATAAAAAGTTCTGGAAATTGATAGTGGAGATGGTTGCATAGTACTATGAATGTACTTAATGCTACTGAATTAAACACTTAAAATCATTAAAACGATACATTTTATGTTTATATATATTTTACCACAACAACAGCAAAAAAGAAACCACCCTTGATGTTTTATTTCTCCATAGTTTCTATGCTTTTTAAGAGCTAGTTTCAGAAGAAGTCTACTGCGGTGAGATGGCGAAAGTCTAGAGCATGGCAATTCAGCCCAAGGAGTTGCAAAGTGAGGACGAGTCACGTGATTTTAACCAAGTTTGAAATAACAGTGAGGGTAGGGATGGAACAGGGTGGAGGGGGCAAGACGACTGCAAAGAATTAAGTGGAACGTGTCTTTCTTCTAGTGGTGGGGGAGGGAGGAGACACATCCTCACCCCACACCCAGCACATTTTCTTACAAATGGGCACGGAACATAGGTCATGAGCGAGGCCTGTGCCTGGGTGTAAGTCCTGACTCCACCACTCACAAATTGCTCACCGCAGGCAGGTCCCCCCACCGTGGTGGGCTCAGTGTTCTCATCTATAAAATGCGGGTGATGACACTCGGTCCCGCCTGAGTGAGTGCTGTGAGGATGAAATGAAGGAGGCGGTGAGCGCTGTGAGCCAGGTCTCATGATCAAGGTGGGCTAAGGGTGTCAGAGCACAGCCCCCCGAAACAGGCCGCACCTAGCACTTGTGAGCCTCAGGAGAGCCGGCACGGCCTTTATGTCCATGTCCTCACCACTTGGCACCGGGTCTAGCTCAGGGTGAGAGAAGGAACGCCCAAGCCTGGCCTGCTTGTCTTCCAGGAGTGCACAGCCTCACTGGGGAGAGTACAGACATGCGAACAGGCAAACTACAATGAAATATGGTAAACGTCAAACTGGAGATATGATCAAAGTCCTATGAGAATCCCAAGAAAAATCTATAAATACTTTCTTCGCTTTTCCATTTTTCTGTCTTTTATTCTTCTGCCTTGTATGAAGAAAGCAAGAAAGGACTCGAAATGCCAGACAGGCAGGTTGCAGAAAGGCATTTTAAGCTGGAGCTTCCGGTGCTGGGGCTGCTTCCCAGGGCCCACTGCCAACAAATTGAGCGAGATATTGGAAGTAAATGGAAGGAGGGGCTCGGATGGGAAGCTAGGCATTCCGAGTGAGCTGATGAATGCAAACTTAATGGGAGATCAAAGTCAGTCCAACAGCACCTTAGATATTTATTATTATTATTTTTTAAACACCACTATGAAGTAAGTGACCCATAAAATTTCTGCACCAAAAGGGATCATAGTGATCACACAGGCCAGGGTTTCTTTTCTCAGCACTCCTGAGGCTTGGGGCTGGACAATTCTTTGTCGTGGGGCTGTCCTGTGCACAGGGATGTCCAGGGACCCTCCTGGCCTCTACCCAACAGATGCCAGTAGCACCTGCCTCTCCCTCCTCTGCCCTAGTTGGAACAGAAATGCCTCCAGCCACTGCCAGATCTATGGGGGAGGGCTGCAAAATAGCCGCAAGTTGAGACTTACTGACACAGGGAAGTGGTCTTGCACCCTGAAGGGACATTGGAATCACCTGAGGAGCTCAAAAAATCCTGATACCCAGGCTGTGCCTCAGACCAATTAAATCTGCAGGTGGGACTCAGGCATCGGCATACTTTAGACATGCCTCCATGTCCAAATTTTGGAAGTGATTCCAGCGTGCAGCAGTGGTCCACAGAGATAAGGGAACTAACAGTCATGAGATGCTAGGTGTTTTACCTACATGATCTCATTTAAAGTTAATAGGTCTATGAAATTATATTTGTGTTCCTATTTTACCTACAGGGAAACCGAATCTCAGAAAGATTAAGGAACTTGTCCTAGAGCATCCCAGCCGGAAATGGCAGCTCTGCAAAGGCCAATGTCAATGGAAGACAAAGCCAAGAACTGGAGACTAGATGGGAGCGAAAGCAGAGAAATGCCACTCAGAGCACTACTTGCAGTCTTAGGGGGAGGGGGCAACACAGCACTACACATTTATACACCCAGAGCAACCGTTTTCTGATTAGAAGGAGGTCGGCACAGAACATACACTGAGCAAGCATGTCTACTTTTGTTTCTTTTTTTGTTCTTCTGGGAAAAAGGAACGACTCCTAGAGAGACAGGTGGGTACAGAAGCCATAAGGACACACAACTGGAGCAATTAAGTTAAATCAGGTAGGCTTTTGATGTCTAAGAAGAAAGGTACACACTTTTACACCTGGGCTGGCATAATCCTGGAGGCTTCTGTGTGGGGCAGAAGAGAAGGCTGTTTCTATTTAGCTGTTGCACGGAAAGCTTAGGAGTTCTGTTAAGCAGTCACTGATAAATATTGGAGCCTTGGGGTAAGGTAGGGAAAATATGTATTAAACTCAGTGCCATGCTAGGCAATTCGTGTTTGTTATCCTAGCGAATCCTCGCATACCTCTAAGGGACGGTGATTTTGTGTCTGTTTGCCTGTCCGCCCCTGGCCCATGCACACTTAAGCAAACTGCCTGACAAGCAGCCCAGCAGCATACTGGGGTCTGCTCCATTTGAAAGAAGGACCTGTTGCAAAAACAGATGAAGGGGACTTTGGAGGAAACCTACTTAATGTACCTATAATAGGCAACTATCCATTAACTTAAATTGACAATTATGAATCAATCATCAGACATTCAGGAGAAAACAAAAACAAGGGCAAGGTCCAATAAAAATTCTTAAAAGCTAGTTACAGAAATAAAATTCCTTATTTTGTTAAAAGGTATCTATCAGAAACCTAAGCAAACACCTATTAGAGGTATTCTCATTTTCAGGAACAATATAAGGAAGCCTATTATCATTACGATTATTCCAAAATTTTTTAGAGGTCTTAGACTGTAAGTGCAACAAGACTAGAAAGAAAGAAGAGGTAGAATACTTGAGAAAAAGATAACATTTTTATTGTCTATAGCTATCATGATTGGCCATGTAGGAAATCCAAATGAAACAACTGAAAATTTATTAGAATTATTAACAGAGTTTAGTAACATGTCCAGATACAAAATAAATATACAAAATAAACTGATTTCACATTCACCAGCATGACTAATTGAAAATATAATGGAAATAAAGATGTCATATACCATATTAGCAAAAACTATGAAATACTTAGGAATAAATCTAATAAAACATATACAACGTCTAGATAAAAAAACTTTTCCTTTTTTTTTTTGAGACAGTTCGCTCTGTTGCCCCAGGTAGAGTGCAGTGGTGTCATCATAGCTCCCTGCAACCTCCAACTCCTGGGCTCAAGCGATCCTCCTGCCTCAGCCTCCTGAGTAGGTGGGACTACAGGCGCACCATGACACCTGCTTAATTTTTCTAGTTTTTGTAGAGATGGGGGTCTTGCTTTTGCTCAGGCTGCTCTTGAACTCTTAAGCTCAGGCAATCCTTCTGCCTTGGTCTCCCAGGGTGCTGCGATTACAGTTGTGAGCCATGGCACCCTGCCTAAGAAATCTTATTAAAGAAGATAAAATAGGAGACATACTATCCTCTGAACTGAAAGATTCAATGTCGTGAAGACATTTTTTCTGCCTCACATTAATATATAAGTTCATTGTAATCCCAATCAAAATCTCAACAGAATTTTTATGAAATCTGACAAGTTGATTTTAAAGTGTACTTAGAAGAACAAATAGAATATCCAAGACAATTTAGGAAAAGAACAAAGTGTTTGGGTAGGAAATTGAGGAGGCGGCAGAGAGGTGACCCACAAAGGAATAAAACATGATAAAACTACAGTAATGAAAACAGTATGGTGCTGAAGCAGAAGAGACAAATAGATCAATGAACCTGAATTGAGAATCCACAAGCATAGCTACACACATCAGTATTTAATATGTGTTAGAGATGGCACTTCAAGTTAGTGGGGGAAATTTCATAATTGATGTTGGGCCAACTGTCTATTTAGAAAAAGAATGTTGGATTGCTACCTCACGCCACACACAAAAATTAATTCCAGATGTATTAAATATCTAAATATAAAAACTATAACTTTAAAAGTAATAGAAGAACATATTAGAGAATAATTTTATAATATTGGGTGTGGGCAAGTAAGAAAAAATCAGCCATAAAAGAAATGATTGACAGATTTGACTAAATAAAGATTAAAATTTTTCACTACAGAGTAATAGATACCATAATCAGAGTGAAACACAAGATAAAGACTAATATTTTCAATAGATGTGAGTTGAAAATGGTTATTACTCTTACATGAGTTCTTAAACACAATTGAAAAATGGCAAATTCACAGAAATAGCACAAAGAATAATAAAAATTAGTGGTCAGGAAAAGGCAAATAAAAAAATTATACTAAAACTTAAGTACATTCATAATATTTAATTATGGTAAGGGCATGGAGAAAGGGTTCTTTCACATACTTTTGGTGGGAGTGTAAATTGGTGTAATGACTTTAGAAAAGAATTTTGCTTTATTTTTCAGAATTTTAAGTGTGCATTCCATTTGACCTACAAATTCTACTTCTAGGAGTCTATCCTACAGAAATATTTACATAAGTCTGAAAGGATATACATGTTAGGATATTCATGGAAGCATTACTTGTTGGAGTAATGCTTTCTTTAAGTTTTCTTCTCCAAGAATTTGCTCTGTTTCTTCCAGAATCAACTTTTCCACTTATTTATCTTGGGCTTTCTCTTTCATGCTATATGGGCTTTTTAAAAATGTCTGGTGATCCTTGGTTGTCCATTCATGTTATTTTCAGTTATCCATTGATATTTAAGACAAAAGCAATGGGAGGGCTTCCGGAGGACCCTGTGCACATCAGGGCTTGTTAACAGGCCAAGGTCTACAGAGTGAGAGAATGGGGCACCCGTCAGCAAACTGCTCCTTTCTCCATCCAGAATGAATACTGCAATCTTGGAGCACCAATCTCTCACCCATGCCCTGCTTTCCTTGAGTTTCTGGAAGAGGAGGTAATGCCAGCATTCTGAATGTGTATGTGGGGCTCCTCTTCCACAGACAGGTTTTTTACTCATTCTTCCATTTCAGTCCCATTCTCCTCTTCTACTCTCCAGCTTACCTGCTGCCACCCAGGCTCAGAGGCTCCCAGGGCTCTGCCTTGCAGCCTGAGCCTTCCTTGTCCCAGTCCCCTCTGCACACCTAGGCTGCGACCTCCTCTGCTCTCTCTGTGAGGGAACATTCTTCCATCTGCTTTCTGTCTTCCAAAAATTTGTTGAAATCATTTGTCCACTGATGTCCCCCTCTTTAGTCTTCTTGGCGGTTGTAAGTTATATCTTTTTTTTTTTTTTTTTTAAAAATCCCTTTAGTATCATTTTGACGGAATCTTGGGAGGAAGGGAAGAAAACCTCATGTGCTCAGTCTGCCATCTTGAACCCAAAATCTAAAGTGTGATTTGTGATATTAGAAAATTGGAGACAATCTCAACATCCTTCAATAGGAAAGTGCCTAAATAAGTTATATTATATATGTTGTATGGAATATTCTGCACTCACAAAAATAATGAATAAGCTTTCTATGTATTGATATGAAAAGATGCCCAAGCTATAATATTAAAATAGAGAAGCAAATTGCAAAAAATGTGTGTAGGAATATCAATTAAAAATAGATATTTATTTGCACTTACACAAAGGACTACTGTTAAAAGGACTACTGTTTAACTTCAAGTGGTCTTTACACCTGAAGGCAGTGGATCAAGTGTAGGGTTGGCATAAAGAGGAAATTTTTCCTTTTTGTTCTGTGTTGTCCATATTGCTTGAAACTTTACAATGCACATGAAAAAAATCCTTGGGATTAAATGCCATACAAACATAAGACATACCATTATTTAAAATTTCAATTGTTCCCATGTAAAAAACTGCTCAATGAATATATTAAAGTTTGCAAATTTTAGATGATCTGTGATATTTCTTGATTTTTTAAATGCTAACCATTATCATTGTTTAAAACTTATAGGAGAACATGCTTAAAAGTAAATGTATTGCCTGTTTATTTTTGAAAGCTTATGGATCTTTAAAAATTCCTTCCAAGTCTAAAGCTCTATGACAATGTAACATGTTGGCAGGTAGTACTTGTCTTGTATAATCAATTTTTACTTGGTATGCTTTTATATCTGATTTCTTAACTGTTGCATAATGACATTAGTAAACCGAACTGACTGAACTATGCCAAACTTTGACATTTCAGCTAAAATGATTTTATAATATTTTATTATTAGGAAAGGGACAAGTAATACAAAATGTCAGTCATTTTAATAAAATTAGTTTGAACCTTTTTTCCAAATTGCAGAGCTCAGAATAATTAACATTCAAAAAGAGAATTCATAGCTTATAACAGATATAGGGTCCTAAAGTCTTTCCCATTAAAAAAAATGTAGGAATCTAGAACCCACTAAACAATCTATATTCTGAAGCATGTAAACAAATTCAAATAAACAGAAATTTGGAGCTTAGTTCTGCAGATTTTTATGAATTTCCAACCTAAAATGAGACAAATAAACATCTTATTTTCTGAAATATGTGCACTGTTAAATGTCATGGTTTCTCCAGCTTTTCTCAGAGAAAACAGTAAGCATCGTGGTGAATTGGCCTCTTCTCCCAGCTCTGCACAGGCCAGTCCTCCTGAGTTATGGGGCAAGGGCCAGACCTCAAGCCTTTAGAATCGGAGTCTAACAGGCCAAGTCTTGATGGTCAAACTAAATCAAGCCATAAATTCAGAGTCAGGTTTAATGCACCAACACTACTAACATAACAGCCAGGATTTCTGGTATGCATGCCTCTCTTTCTTCTATTTACTTTTGGATTTTTAAATTTCAATTTTCACGTCTTACCTCTATAATTGCATCTCATATAATTGTAAGTAACTCCAAATCCTTTTTGAAGCAAGCAAAGTAATAATGTTCAGTTTTAAAGTCAGAAAACCATGTATGTGAAAATGTATGTATAGTGTGACTGCTGTTATTAATTGAGGAGCTGAGGGTAAGTCCTTTAAATATTGAAGACTTTAGAGAATCCTTTAAAATGAGGTGATTAAACCATCTTCGCCAGCACTAATAATACAAGTCTGTTTTCACAGGAATTTCTTTTCTGTTGCTATCCCATTTGGGCAGTCTTTAAAAAATACCAAGTATTTCGCAAGGAAAGTTTGATTTGCATTACAAATAACTAAAGGTAATTCTGGAAAACAACAGGACAACGCAAAAAACTTGTAAAGTTGTGCAATTTTTAAAAGCAACGATACAGCTGTGAACTATTCATTTCCTTTATATTGCCTAGTCTGCAGAACAAACTTTGCAAACGGGTAAGTCAGTTTTGTGTATCAAGTCAAATTTTATAAAAAATACAGTTTACATAGCACCAGAAATCACAAGGTAAGAAAACTGAAACCTTTCATTGTTACCTGGAAAATTGTGGACAAACCCATCACATATCTCTTTGGAGAAGGTTTCAATGTTTGACAACGTATAACGTAAGAAACAGTTGCCGGAGAGTTCAGAAATTGCTAGATATACCTATGTTCTAATGGCTTGCAGATAATCTCAAGCAATCCCACGCATACTAACTTTTAAAATATACAGACTTCACAGAGCAGGAGACTCAGCAGGAAAAGTGGGTTGGATAAAGAGAAGCCCTGTGAGGAGAAAAAGACCGTCCCGACCAAGCGTACACTTTAAAAGGATGAATGTTATGCTATGTGAATTGTATCTCAATTTAAAAAAAGAAAGGACTAAACAGAGCACCCCCTGTGACTTAAGTGCTACGGAGGGAAGCTCACGTTCATCCCCTCTGGCATCTCCTTTCACCAGAGCCTGCTCTATTGTTTCCTGCTCTCTCTCCTTCCGCTGTCCACGTGGCACAATGTAACATTGCCATGGACCTATGGATTTCTCATGCACCCTACTGATTTCTGGGCATTGGACGTTGAACTTAACTTTCTGAATCACCTCCCTATTGACTCTTGGTACATCTATTTTCCCTCTGTCTCCTCTACATCTTTTTCAGGGAGAGAGGGAGTTTCTATTCCACAAAGTTTTGGTGTCCTGACAAGCTCTCAGAGACAAAAGAAAGGGAACAAACATCTGTCAACTGCCTAGTAAGTGTCAGGGGCTCTGCTGGGTCCTAAACAGCTGTTATCCTACTGCTTCTCATGACTACCTATAAGCTCAAGATTCTTATTCCCACATTCCAGACGAAACACCAAGGCTCTGAGAGGTGTTTCCATTCAGACATCCGGTGGATAGTCACCCAGAATACCTATTTTATCTTCAGTGGGCACAACTTGAAAACTGCTTACTGAATAGGCCTAACTATAGCCAGGGAAAAATTACTAAAAACAACACAAAGCTAATAAGAAGTGGCATTATTTGCTGGTACATTTGGACATAATCACACTTCAAAAAATCCCCAGAAGAACATTTTCCATTCTAGGAGACAGGATGTTTATGGAGACGTGATCTCATAATAGTACAAAAGAAAGGAGGAAACACACAAAGGTTATTTTTTTTTATTAAAAATAACATACAAAGCACTCACTGGGAAACTAGGCTTTCTGCCACTTTGGCGGCTCCCGGGTTTGCCAGAGCAATTGTAACAGTTTTCTGTTTTAATTGGGTTTATCTCAGAGTCCCATCTGCCATCCCTTCCTTCTCCAGCCAATAAAACCAGGTGAAGTTAGTTTTGGCTGCTTTTTGGTGGAGAAGAAAGAGATGCAGAATATGGAGTTCTTGGGTCTGCGGCTGTCTTCTGGGATGATCCAGATATTTGAAAGTTGCAAACCTAGTGGTCTTTCAACTGCTGCACCCACTGACCCAGAGCAACTCGGGTTCTGAGACTGCCTGTGGGTATTATCTCTTGACAGGCTACCACACCTGGAACTAGACTGCCTGGGTTTGAATCCCAGCTCCACCTCTTTACAGCTGTGTGACCTTGGCAGGTTACATAATCTCCCTGTGCCTGTTTCCTTATCTGTAAAATGGAGATAAGCACAGCTCCTATGCCCTAGGGCTGTTGAGAGGGTTCAAAGATTTAATACACAGAAAACATTAAGAATAATGCCTGGCACATAGTTTACGCTAGATAAGTTTCTGTTCAATACGTAATGAAAAAATCAAAATGAATACTGTTGTTCATTAAATGACTTTAAGGATTGGCTCCCTTAGATTATTTTGTTAGCTTACTTGTTCATGCTTACATGAATTAGAAATTGGTAAAAACTAATTTGTATGACTGGTTTGCATTGGATGGGATGCAAAACTTAGAAACTTAAAAGAAAGTATCAACAAAGATCTCTTTTTGTAGGAAAGTAGGTTAAAAATGGTTTCTCCATATTGATGATATTGTCCAAACTGAATGCCAAGAGGTTCTACAGCTGTTCTGAAGACACACACACTACTAATGTAGAGGGCTGTTGCCCCAGGCAGATGAAGCAGAAAGAATAGAAGAAAAATGACTTTTGCTTTAGACCTCTGGGGAGTGACAGTGCAGATGGGACCAACTGTCCCTGGCCACCTCACACCCCAACAGAGCCAAGACTGGCAGATCACCTGGCTTCGCAAAGAACCTCTCCCATCTCAGAGCAACAATTTGGTCTGTTACCCATTTCATAACCATGTTTCTATTGGGAGGAGCAAAGGCCAGTTTAAATGTGTAGATATTAAAACATTTTTTGTGAGTCGTGAGAGATATGGATCCCATTTCAATCTTCTACATGTGGCTATCCAATTTTCCCAGCACCATTTATTTAATAGAGATTCTTTTCCCCCATGTATGTTGCTGTCTACTTTGCCAAAGATGAAATGGAAATATGTGGATTGTTTTGTATCTGGGTTCCCTGTTCTGTTTCATTGGTCTATGTCTCCATTTTTGTGCCAGTACCATGCTTTTTGGTTACCATAGCCTTGTAGTATAGGTTAAAGTCTGGTAAAGTGATGCCTCCAGATTTGTTTCTAGATATTGGCCTAGGTAAATTATTTATGAAGAAGACCCCAATGGCAATCACAACAATGACAAAAATAAATAAATAAATGGGAACTTGATTAAATTAAAAGGCTTCTGCACAGCCAAGGAAACAATCAAAAGAGCAAATAGACAATATATGGAATGGGAGAAAATATTCGCATGCTATATATGTGATAAAGGGCTAATAACCAGAGTCTACAAAGAATTAAAGCAAATCAGCAAGAAAAAAATTGAACAACTCCATTAAAAAGTGGGCAAAATACATGAACAGAAACTTTTCAAAAGAAGATAGACTAATGGCCAATAAACATATGAAAAAATGCTCATCACTAATCATCAGAGAAATGCAGATCAAAACAACTATGAGATATCACCTAACCCCAGTGAGAATGACTTTTATCAAAAAGTCCCAAAACAATAGATACTGGTGTGGATGCAGAGAGAAAGGAACACTTATACATTGATAGTGGGAATGCAAACTAGTGCAACTTTTATGGAAAATAGTATGGAGATTTCACAAAGAACTAAAAACTACCATTTGATCCAGCAATCCCACTACTGGGTATTTACCCAAAGGAAAAAAGTCATTTTATCAAAAAGACACTTGCACTAGAATGTTTACTGCAGCATAATTCATAACCACAAAGATGTGGAATCAACCAAAGTGCCTGTCAATTCATGAGTGGATTAATAAAATGTGGTATATGTACACCATGGAGTACTACTCAGCCATAAAAAATTAATAAATACCTTTTGCAGCAATCTGGATGGAACTGGAGACCATCCTCCTAAGTGAAGTATCACAAGAATGGAAAAACAAACATCACATGTACTCACTATTAAATTGGAACTAACTGATCAGCACTCACGTGCAAAGATGAAAGTAAAATTCAACGTAAATCATGTAGGTGAGAGCAGGGAGAAGGAGATGGATGAAATCATACCTAATGGGTACAATGTACAGTATCTGGGTGATGGGCACACTTACAGCTTTGACTCAAGCACTACAAAAGCAATCCATGTAACCAAAACATTTGTACCCCTGTAATATTCTGAAATGGAAAAAAAAAAACCACACATTTACTTGCAAGAAGGACTTTTTTTTTTTTTACTTTCTCCATGCAAGCTTCTTAGGCAGGCCAGGTGGTACCTTGGCATTCCCCACTTTCTACATGACCCAGGACCTCTGGACACTGCTCTGTCTATCTCGTGATTCTGGAAGGAATAAATCAACTGGCAGTGACAGATGGCTTTCTCTGGAAAAATACCAAGCTTACCCAAATAGTTGTTGCTCTTGTACATCTCAGTGATGTTGATTTTTGTGGCTCCTTGGGGAATCTCCACAACACGGTGGTAGCCCAGGCTGGTGAGGGCATGCTTAAACACGCCCGACACGACCTGACAGCCAGTGTTGTCACCTCCACACACCCCGCATTTGTCCACAACTTTGTCGGAGCCTAGGTAGTCGTCACAGCCAATGCTCTGTAAAGAGGTAGAAAACAAAAGACTCTTGTAGCATGGATCAGGAGCATCTGAGGGAAGGAGGAGAGAAGGGACAATTGAAGATCAGTGGGTGGGACTCGAATTGACCTTCCTTCGCCCCCTCCTTCTCCAGTTCATGCTACTCTTGAAACTCAACAGATATTCCCAGAGCACCTACTCTCGGCAACAACCTTCTTTTCTAGCTGTTTATGAAATATACATCCTAGGAGTAGGGTGGGGGCCACAGACAGTGCACAAGACAAGCAAATAAAACAGAGTATGTTTGGGTGGTAGTAGATGATCAGGAAAGAAATAACAGGGAAAAAGAATGGGGAGGATGTGGGGGGTTAGAAATTTATTTACACAGGTTGGACAATGAAGTTGTTCTGCAAATCCCCATTGCACTCTGGGAGAAGAGAGGATGGTCCATGCTGGGATTTTTACATGAAAAATAAAAATCTTTAGATTTTTAGGTCTTCAGAAACATGACCTAAAATTGGCATTTACCCCCCAGGTCTTCCTTTCTAAATCACAGATACCACAAACACTTAGCAAAGTACCCCCAAAAAGCAGTGCTCCCTGGCCCAGTTTCTTAGGAAATTGAATAAAATGGTTTGAGAGCTGACCCTCCACTGGTAGCCATGGCTCTGCGGAGCTGAGCGGCTGGACTTTTGCTTGGTTACCCCAAAGCACTTTTCCTGAAGTGGAAGGGTAAGGGTGAGCAAGGGCCAGAAACATCAACAAACTGATGAGCAGCTTCTAAGTTGGGGAGCATTCTTTGTACAGCCAGTCTCATCAGTGTTTAGAGGAATTCTGACTTTCCTGAATTTCCCTCCAAAAGAATCTCCTCATTACTCATTCTAAGATCTTTTGGCTTTATCTTCCCCCTCCCATTCATGTTTCTGTTGGGACAATTTTATTTCGTATAAAACATTAAATTTTGGAACAGAACGGAATGATCTTCATGGAATCCTTTCCCACTTCTGGAGGCTTCCTACTTCTGATTCATGATTATGTGTCCTGAATCCCACAAATTGGGACTTATGTTCTGAACAGAGCATTCTGTCACATTTCTGTGGGCAGGTGGAAGCGAGCAGATTGTAGTTTACACAATGAAATATTGGGATTACAGGATTATTCAGTGGGTTATGAGGCTATGGAAAGATCAGAAAGGTATTCTAAAACTTGAGACACATGTTCGTTAAATCATGGGCTTGTCTGGGTTCTTGAATTTTAAGAGCAATCATCAGACCACATCTTAGGGACAAAGTGGTCAGCAAACAACTCAAAGTCCATTTTTGATTTTGTCATACAACCCTGGGTCTGGTGCCATGGGTCCTACAGGTAAAATCCTATAGGCAGAATCAAATCCAAAAGTGTTCATCCTTTCCCCTCTAACTTCACTCTTGATTGCCATCTTTCTGCAGGCCATATAATTCTGCTTTATTGTTTCCATATTCCTGAGTGTAATCAGTAATAACTGGTCTCTTCACAAATAGCTTCTCTGTAAAACATTATTTCTGACAATAATAGGGCATCATCTCAATATGTTTATCCACTCTGATTAGTCTTTCCAAATGCCATGCTTGCTATGTATTTCTCCTCCCTTAAATATTTCTTGCCTCTGCCCCATGCCCATTTTAGCAGAAAATCAGGAAACTTTTTTTGTGTGGATGATTTCCATATTCTCACCCCCTTGGATTTTCCCTTGTGCTGAAACAAACAAAACAATGCCACCACCAACAGCGGTTTTAGAAAGTAGAACCCATTGTAGTCAAGGCAAGATTTTAACTGAACCATATACAAAAATTAACTCAAGATGCATTAAAGACCTGAAACCATAAAAATTCTAGAAGAAAATGCCATAAAAAGTCTTCTGGACATTGGCCTACGTAAAGAATTTACGACCAAGACCCCAAAAGCAAATACTACAACAACAAAAATAAATAAATGGGACTTAATTAAACTCAAAAGTTTCTGCACAGCAAAGGAAATAACCAACAGAGTAAATAGACAACCTACAGAATGGGAGCAAATATTTGCAAACTGTACATCTGACAAAAGGCTAATATCCAGAATCTACAAAGAACTCAAACAAATCAGCAAGAAAAAAACAAATAACCCCATCAAAAAGTGGTGGGTGAAAGACATAAACAGATTTTTTTTCAAAAGAAGATAGAGAAATGTCCAATAAACATATGAAAAAATGCTCAACATCATTAATCATCAGAGAAATGCAAATTAGGACCACAATGAGATACCACCACCCCTGTTAGAATGGCCATTATTAAAAAGTCAAAAAACAATAGATGTTGGTGCAAATGCTGTGAAAAGGGAATGCTTATACACGGTTGGTGGAATGTAAACTAATACAACCCCTATGGAAAACAGTATGGAGATTCCTCAAAGAACTAAATGTAGACCTACCATTTGACCCAGCAATCCCACTACTGGGTATCTACCCAAAGGAAAAGAAGTCATTTCATAAAAAAGACACCTGCACTGGAATGTTTATTGTAGCAGAATTAACAATTACAAAGATATGGAATCAACCTATGTGTCCATCAATTCATGAATGGATAAAGAAAATGTGGTATATCTATACCATGAAGTACTACTCGGCCATTAAATGGAATGAAATAGTGTCTTTTGCAGCAACTTGGGTGGAACTGGAGACCATTATCCTAAGTGAAATATCTCAGAAATGGAAAAATAAACACCACATGTATTCACTTATAAGTGAGTGTTAAGGGATACATACAATCATAAAGCAGTGTAATGGACATCTAAAACGAAGAAGGAGGGAGGGTGGGAAGGGGGTGAGGGCTAAAAACCTACCTATTGGGTACAATATACACCCTTCTGGTGACAGGTACACTGAAAACCCTGACTTCAGCATTATACAATTCATCCATTTAACAAAATACACTGGTACGCCCTAAATCTACTGAAATAAAAAACAAATAAAATAAATACAGGGTGTCCCAAAAGTCTCCATACAAAGGAAAAATTTCGTAAAATTTAATAATGAATATTTTGTAAATAAAGGTACATTTAGCTACAATTTCCCATTTTCCCTCTGTATGGCGACCTTTGGGACATCCTGTAGATTAAAAAAGATTCTGAACAAATTAAGGAGATGCCTCCGAATGTGGCTGGTGGCTGGTGGAGAAGATGGACAGAAAAGTAGGTTGGCACCTACTCCCTGCCCTGTCTCGTGACATCTGATCCTCTTCCTCTTTCCCAGCCTCTGGTCCATTCCTGCTACCCCTGGACTCAACGTGGCCCAGACTTAGCTCATTCTCAGAGGTCCTCCAGGTAAAAAGAATGCTGTGTACAAAGGCAGGAAGGAACATAGCATGTTCACAGAATGCCAAGGCTGAAGTGCAGGGTTGCAAGGAGGGATAAAATGAGGCTGGAGAATTCAGCTGAGTTTGTCAAGAAACTTGTCTGCCGGGGTGAAGAGTCAGAATTTTACCCCATGGCATCGGCAACCACCAGGTGTCTGAAGAAGAGGAGGGCCTTCCTCAGACTTGTTTTCCAGATGATGACTTTGGCTGCAGTGTGGAATGGGCCCTACTTAGAGTGGGGAGAATAAGCAGTCTAGCGAGTCTCTCTTGTATAAATAGGATGGAAGGATGTTTCAAGAATGAACGACAGTCACCAAAGATGGGACAGACATCACATCAACCCTCAGCCCCAGCCCAGCTGGTGGGATTATCACAAGGAAATTGCACAAACATGGACCACTCTAGACAACCACAGATGCAGACAAAACATTATTGGATCTCGTGAATCAGACATTACGTTAAAATGCTCTGCACAATTTGACGGATTCCCCTACCAGATTTCCTGCACAGCATGGGAACTCTGGATGGATCTAGACGTGGGGAGGGAAGGATGTGGCAGTTTTTCCTAGTAGACGTCCAAGTATCCAGAAGGTTGGCTTCAGTAAAGCATACGGCTACGCAAGTGATGCTGAGAACTAAAGGTGACACCCTATTTCCTCACAGCCCATCAACAGTTTCTTCAGAAACTACTGGAGCACCTTCTAGTGTTGTAGAGGCTACCCAGGCCTCTGAGAGACCGAGTTGCCATGGAGTTACCAGATACCCCACTTCCACTTCATAGAACAAGCACTGGGCAGACAACATGCTTTCAAGATGTTTATTTTTAGCTCTGAGGCCATAGACAAATTACATATGTGACAACTGTCCCTTCTCGTGTTGTGAGGATCAGATATCATGAAGGACAATTTAGACCGGGTGTCCAGGAGGGCACGGCTCAGGAAGTGATCTTTGGACCAGGATCTGAGTGACAAGAAGGACCAGCTATGACAAGATCTAAACATATAAGCATGTGTTTCATCATTGGCATTGTTGAGTGACTACACCAGGCAGGTCATCTGGGAACTCCCAAGCTTCGCCAGACACGGGTCCTGCCTCTGGGAATTTGAGTCTCACAGGGGAGATTAGACATACCAGATGATCACAAGCTACCAGGCAATGAGGAATCCCTGCCTTCTCTGCGTCGTGCTGGGACAGGAGCAAGTCTCCTTTAGACAGCTGGTAATTCACAATGGGTATGTACGGTCTGGAGGATGTTGCAATGTCCCAGACTGAAGCGGGGGATGGGGTGGAGTGAAGAGGAGTTGAGAGATGCTTAGGATGTAAAATGAACAGGCTTTTGTGACCGTCCTCACCCTCCTCCTTGCCATCTTCCGCAACATCATCGTGTCTAACATTCATAGGGTCTTACTATATTCTAAGTCCTCTGAACATATATTTTTCTCATTTAATTAAGATTAAAATTTTTTATTTTTTATTTATTTATTTATTTTTATTTCAGCATATTATGGGGGTACAGATGTTTAGGTTATGTATATTGCCCTTCCCCCTCCTACCCCCCAAGTCTGAGCTTCAAGCGTGTCCATCACCCGGATGGTGCGCATCGCACTCATTATGTATGTATAAACCCATCCCCTCCTCCCCCCTCCCACCTGCCTGACACCCGATAAATGTTATTCTTATATGTGCACTTATGTGTTGATCAGTGAAACCAATTTGCTGGTGAGTAAAAAGCAATGATTAGATGCCAATGCCTTAACCGCATGCGTGTTGTACAGGCCCGAGAGCCTCTTCCATCCTTGTCAAGGGGAGTGCTAACCTTCTCTCCTTTCATACAACACAAGATTAAAATTTTTAAATTAAGATTTAATTTGTTCTTATTTTCTTTTAGGAAAGTGGTCTGTGAAATTGCTGAAATCTGTAGAAAACTAAGACTTAGGAGAGAGGTTAGGTAATTTGCTTAATGCCATGATGCTAGTAAGAGGTGGAGCTGGGATTTGAACCCAGGCCCCGAACCCAAACCCATGCTTTTAACCATTGTGTAAAAATTGGAGGCCAAAGGATCAGAGGGTGGGCTGAGGGCTCCACCTTTGTTGAAGGGGTGGATGGTGGCAGTGACCCAGGTGCGGGGAACACGTTCAAGGCATGGTTACCACAGGGGACTAGAGAGAGCCTGGCCCAGAAGTGACCCTGTCTTTCTTCTCTTCCAGTATCTTGAAGGACACACCACATGACACATCTCTCCTACACTGGCTGTTTTAGCACTGGACTTTACAGCACGGTAAGTGAATACATATTTTAGCCCATCTTCCTATTACATTGTTAGAACTTTTTATTTTGAGATAGTATAAACCTCACAAGAAATTGTGAAAACAGTACGGTTTCAGTGACCTTTCACTCAACTTTCCCCGATGATAATATCTCACATGACTACAGTGCATTGTCAAAGCCACCGGTGTCAGTATTACACTATTAACTCAGGAACAGATCTTCTTTGGATTTGCCATTTTACATGCACTTTTGTGGTGTATAGCTCTATGAAATATTACCATATGTATAGATGATGTACTGTTACTTTCTTTAAAGCAGCTGATATTCTCCTCCAGAATACAGCCGTGTAATTGACAGGTGAGGCTGATGTCATTTATCAGGAAAAGCAGTTTGGAATGGAAAAGAATGCTGAGCCGGGAACCAGGAGACCTGGAGTGTCCTCCTGGCTTGGTCCCTGGCTTGCTGTGTGATGCTGGACGGGTCACTTCTCTCTGAGGTCAGTGCTGAAAACACTTCCACCACCATCCAGATCTTCCCAGGGACAGTGTTCAGAAATCAGTCAATCAGAATCAATCAGGAGGCTGATTGATTGGTTGCTGATGGGGATGATTTAGTAGTGCTGACCTATGTCCAGACTCTTTCAGTGGCACCACCGAAGTGTCATCAGTGTGTGCTGGGGGCGGAGGGGGAGTAGAGTCTGCCAGATCTGTGCTCTTCTGCGGGCTCCGCCACTTCCAAGTGCTGAACCTTTGGACATGTCAATGAGCTGTTCTGAGGCCGGGGGTGAGGGTGTGGTTTTCTATCTATGGATGGGGATGGTGCAATATTTTAGGACTGTTGGAAGGATCAAATGAGGCAAATATGTTAAGGTACTTAACAGAATGCTACGATATAGTGGCTTCTCAGAAAATGATGGGCTTTGTTATCATTGTCTTCATACGTTTGATTTTGTCTGAAATCTATCCACTTCTAAATAAATCCCATCATTATGTAGACAGCCAGACCCACCCCTATTTCTATAACACTTTCTATTACTTCTCAGTCAGAAATATTCTCTTCTTCATTTGGATAAACTCAGAAAAGTTTGAAGCGCCCAAGAAAGACCAAGGTTCGCTATAAAGGCAGAACACCTTACATGGCTTATGCATTCTCCCTGCTCAAAGAGCACCCACTGAGAATGGCCAGAAAAAACATCTGCTCCCCAATCTGACTCTTTTATGTTTTTTCTCACCAGGTACTGCAGTTCCAAAAAGATATTTCTTGCTGTTACAAAGGCGAATGGACAGCTATGAGATAGCCTTAGAATTTTTCCAGCAATTTTTGCAATATGTTGTAGGAAAATTTTACACGTTGCAAGTCATCACAGGAGAACTTGCTCAAGAATTACCCTCAATTTTGTGCCAAAATTAACCTGAATGAAATTTCCTGAGGGAAATGAGCAATCTGGATGACATATTTGGTAGTGAATTTCACAGGGAGGAGGCCTCTGTCCATCACGGCAGGGTTGGCTGGTGCCGGGCGTTCAGACAGTGGAGGTTCTGATTCTCTAATGGGAAGCAGATGTTTCTGTGTCTGCTCAAGAAACACATGAGATAGGGTAACCTCAACTGGTTGGCTAGGCGACCCCGATAGGTAAAACAACTTGCCTTAGTAATCATGCTGGTGCAACAGTGTGGGAGAATGCTAAAATGGTTAGTAGCTTATACCAATTTACTTATATTTAGGGTGAGCTAATTCATGGACATGCATGTGGATGCCAAAACTTTTATTCATGACATTCTGTTGAAAGAAGTCCTTTCGTATGATAAATCTATCCCTCTTATTACCATTAGGAACGTAGATCAATACCACCTTCCTGGAAAGCAATTTAGCAATATATACTATTTGACCCAGTAAATTCTTCTTCTAGGAATTTACACTAAGGAAATGATAAGAAATGAGGCCAATAATTTCTGCATGAAGGAGCTCATCACATTATTATTGTAAATAATAAAAAATTGGAAACATCCTAAATGTTCAACATAGGGAAACAGTTAAACAACCTATAGAAACTCCTTGGGAAATACTGGATGGATCTCTTTCCAGTTGTTTTCCTCAGTAAGATCTTCTAGCACTTACACGGTGGACCCTCAGTACAGTTCAGCAAATGTTTCCTAAGCCAAGCCCAACTATGTGCCAACACAGTGTTAGGCAGCAGAGACAAGAAGGCAAAACAAACATGGTTCCTATTTTCAGTATAAATCAGGGGTCAGCAAACTACAGCTCACAGGCCAAAACTGGCCCACTCTCCATTTTATAATTAAAGATTTATTGGAACACAAATGCTCTCATTTCTTTATTTATTGTCTATGGCTGCTTTTGTGCTATAACAGTAGGGTTGAACAGTTGCAACACAGATAGCATGGTCCACAAAGCCTAAAATGTTTATGATCTGGCCTTTTTTGGAAAAAAAATTTCCAACTCCTAGTCTGAATTAAGAGACAGACTAAATCAAATCACTTCAGTATAGCCTGTAAATGTTGAGGGGGAGGCGGGGACAGAGTCCTGTGGAGCCAAGACCGAGGCTCACGTAGATGCCTCCACATTTCCCCACGATTCCCTCATCCTGATCATACACACACACTTGATTTGTTCCAGTGTGACTCAGTTACAAAACAGAGGCAGAGAATTGTCATCTTCAACCACAGTAGTCTTTAACTACTTTTTTTTTAAGAAGAAAAAATATATTCTTCAAACAAAACCTCATGCAGAAATGCAGAACTCCCCCATGTAAAATGAGAAAAGCAGAGCTGCTCTGGCTGGAGGACGTCAGGGGTTGAAGCCCAGCTTCTCACCTTCCTGCCTGCTCCACTTTCTCACGGCTCGGGGTCCTCAACTCCAGCTCCACTGACGGGTTGGCCCTGAAGGTTCTTTCTTGTGGGCACCGTCTCATGCACTGCGGGATGTTCAGCAGTGTCCCTGGTTTCTAACCGCTAGATGCCAGGAGCATCCTTTCCCCTCAGTGTGACAAACAAAAATGTCTCCAGACATTGCCAAATGTCCCCCGTGGGAGTAAAATCACCCCCAGTTGAGAACCACTGCTCTAGTTTATTCCACAGCTCATGGGACACCTAGAAGCGCATGACAGATTTCCCAGAGAGCTTGAAAACAATGGCAATTCTACAGAAGGGCAAAAACAGTCTTTGTAGACTTCAGAGAAGCTATGAGCAAAGAGTACTTAATTATCGAGTTTTTAAAAATAGTTCCTCAGTGCCATCAAGCTCTCCGGTAAAGAATCTAGAGTTCTTTAAGACTGCTTTTTGGCTTAATTTTAGCATGGGTAGGATTATGTACTAGACGGAGCAGGGTGCCTGGCACATAGTAGGTGCCTAGTAAGCATTTGTTGAATGAAAGAGGAACTGGTTGAGGAATCAAAGGATCAAAGTTGTAAGACCAATTTGCTCTTTGAACTGGATCATCTCTAAGGTCCCTTCTGGTACCAAACTGTATTTGGAAAAAGACATAAACCCCTGATGTGACGAATCCTGCCACGTTTGAAGCTGGGGAAATTTGCTTTATGTAGACAAAAATTAAATAGGAAACAGGAATCGATGGAAACATACTGACAACACCATTCGTTTGAAGAGAAGAAAGGGTCCATGGAATATAAGGTATTTGGGCTTTCAAAATGAGAGAAATTGTGAGACTAGCGATCTGGTTTTTTTTTTTCTTTTTTCTTTTTTTGAGACAGTCTCACTCTGTTGCCCTGGCTAGAATGCGTGCTGTGGCATCAGCCTAGCTCACAGCAACCTCAAACTTCTAGGCTCAAGAGAGCCTCCTGCCTCAGCCTCCTGAGTAGCTGGGACTACAGGCACACGCCACCATGCCCGGCTAATTTTTTCTATATATTTTTAGTTGTCCAGATAATTTCTTTCTATTTTTTAGTAGAGACATGGTCTCGCTCTTGCTCAGGCTGGTCTCGAACTCTTGAGCTCAAACGATCTGCCTGCCTCGGCCTCCCAGAGTGCTAGGATTACAGGCGGGAGCCACCGTGCCCTGCCTAGCAATCTGGTTTTAATCGAGCTTATGGTGGTCACTTTACAGTGTCCCATGCTATTTCACTGGAGAATAGCACCTTACCAAGGGACTCAGCTGGAAGAAAATGTCAGCACCCTTGTAGGAGAAAACTGGGTAAGAATGAACTGCAGCAATGTTTCCAAAGCTGAAGAACCCAGCCCTGAGAGGCAGACACCTCACAGTCTGAAAGAGAATTACCACCCCTCCTTCCCACCAGGGTCATCTTTCTCTGAAGGGGTGGGGGTATCCCGAATTCTAAAGTTCCAGTGCTGTACTTTCATAATCTTCCTCCCCAGTGGATTGAAATGGGGGAGGAAGGAGAGAGGCATGGAATGACTTGTGACAATGACAATTGTTCTATTATAAAAGTCAGATATCTATGTTTTATATAGAATAGTAGAAACCTCTGGACTTCCACTGTACTTTTAACATGTAAGGCTGTATGCTGAATTCTCTGTAAAGAGACCATCATATATCTAACCAGATTGTATTGTAATTTTTTAGGGTCCCAGGAGGGGCTGGCACTAGGAAAAAAACCACATGGGATGGGTCTATCCGAGGCTGTGAGTTTGGACTGCCAAGAGCCAGGACTAGGATGTTTCCTGAAGAAAGGAACAGAGAGACACTGTCCACACACTATAGGGCAAAGTTCTGGAAGCCAGATTATTGGCAAAAAGGCAATAGCAAGTTGGGTTGATGGACCCTGCTCCAGCATAGGGGCTGCTTGCACACTGGCCTCATTGCAGGGCCTGCTAAGCACAGACAGCCTGGGTCTACACATATAGGTCACAACTGGAAGGCCCTTGGGGGACTGTCCTCAGACCAGAAGGCAATGATGGAGACTCATGCTTGCATCCTTGTCATTTCCTTACACACAGCCGACCTCCAAACGTGCCTGTTTGCATTCTTCTCCACAAGATGGCACCTATAGGCCTTTGTAAAAGGGTACTCACCTAAGCAACTAGTTAAGGGACAAGAGCCAGTGGTTAAACGTTTAAAGGAAGGACTGTGAGAAATACAAGAAGGGTGGACTCAGAGATTCAGGCTGAGAGCATATTTATTGTGCTCTTATGTACAGGTTTCTGCTCTGTTGTTAAAACATGATTTCATTTCTTAAAATGCTTTTATAGAACATTGAAAAATGTGGGTGGAATAATCAGGTCTTCTATTTCCGGAATGATTAAGAAAACACTTAAAAATCTGTGTGAGTTACAGCATTGGGGGTTATTTGGGCTTTTTGGATGCCACTGGGTGATCTCCAGGGATGCCAAGAGGATGGACTGGGTACATGGGAGGACATGCAGAGAGAAAAGGCTGGTCGCCAAGCACGGGGTTGAATCCCAAGACTCTTGAGTGGGGAATGGCACACTGGAAAGCTGTTTTCAGAAGCGCTTGGCAGACACAGGCAGTGGGCTGGTGAGGGAAGAGACTGCAGGTTGAGCAGCACACAGACAACTGCAAGAAGGGCACACGGTGATGGGG
Source organism: Indri indri (assembly GCA_004363605.1). Taxonomy (NCBI): domain Eukaryota; kingdom Metazoa; phylum Chordata; class Mammalia; order Primates; family Indriidae; genus Indri; species Indri indri. Next base: position 47,520 of record RJWJ010000960.1, on the reverse strand, counting down.
CCTGGACCAGAGTGACGGAATTAGAGTGTAGGGCAAGGGTCCGCCAGCATCGTGCTGAAGGAATGACCAATTGGACTGGAAATGATGGTTTACCAAAGGCAGAGAAGTAAGGCAGACTGAGGTTGGTGGCCTGGGAGCCTGGAAGAACCCAGAACTTTCTGAACTAAAAGACCTGAGCCTTAGTACTGGCCATGCCACGAGGGTGAGTCTCCTGTCTGTGATACTCATACCTGTCCGCCCACTGTGCAGAGGTTCTGGGAGGACGGAGAGAGAGTGCTTAAGAGAGGGTTGAGGTCATAAAGCACCCTGAAAATCTGAGTTGCTATAACCCATTTCAGCCCCTCCACACCAAGCACCTACTATGTGCTAGGACTGCTCGGACATTATATCCCTCTTCTCATTGAATCTCCAGAGCAATCCTGTTCAGCAGGAAACCGGGTCTTAAGGAGACTTAGAAACTTGTCCAAGTTGCCATAGCCAACAAGCAGCAGAGCTGGCACCTGCCCCTGGTTTTGTCCACTCTCAGCCCATGCGCTAACACCCATTGCTACACTCAGTTCCGGGTCAATGAGCATGCTAGGAGGGACATTTGTGCTTTTCATGGGTTTCCTGATAGCCAGTTTTAAGACAGTTCTTTCTCTTTCTCAGATGCATCCTGGAAGACTGAGGCTGCTACAATCTGGGGTAATTTGACCTTTTAGATCACTTACTGCTTACTCTATGTTCTTTTTTCTTTCCTCAAGTTGCACACTGGCCCTCAAAGGACAACCAAATCTCCCATCCCATCAAAACAAAGACAATACAAAAATATCACTCTTTGGTTTCAAGTTGAAAAGAAATAATGCCTTTGGAAAGCTTCTCTCTGTGAGATTTTTAACAGGGGGAAAGGTAGAGACGAGACATGTTCATAGACATAGTCTCCTGGGAATCCCAGTATGGGACAGCAGGGAAGGCTCTGGGAGCCCCAGCCCCTTGCTTCATGGATGCAGAAACCAAGTCCCAGGATGGGAAGTGATTTCTCCAAGTTGGGAAAGAGAACACTTTCTGCCTAGAGACTCCTTTTCTCGACATTGCGAAGCCTTCTATCTTCTTTTCTCTTCTTCCTTTTTTTTTTTTTTTACTATGCTCCTGCCACCACATAAAAAAGGTTTTATCCACCAGCTAGAATAATAGCAACACTTTTTAGAGAGCAAATTGTCATTGTGAAAATACTTGGATGAACTGCTTGAGATGGGCGGTGGGACCCTGAGGCCTGGGGGTTGGCAGAAACGAAGGCTGCAGGGACAGAGGCTAAACTGAGATGTGGCTAAATAGAAAAGTCCGGTTTTGCTTCCAAGGCTGGAGAGAGAGGACAGGGACATGAAGGGAAGGGAGGGGAGAAACTGGGAGATGGTGGAGACCAGGAAAAAGCCCTGAGTGGCTGGGAGGACTGCTAAGGACTGACCTTGAATCTGAAGTTTACTTGCTGTGATTTAAACCTTTTTCTGTTTCCAGCCCTCCCAAGCCTTTAGATTTCCTGGTTTGGACATCCTTAATTCTCTTTCCAGTTCCACAATCTGAAACAAAAATTCTACATCCCCAGATGTTCAAAAGTCTTTTCTTCTAGACACATACATGGATGTTCACCTAAGAGCATTCCTAATGTACCCTACACCTGCCGGCGACATCATTTTCTGAGCCTTAGTTTTCTTATCTGTAAAATGAGGGCATTAAAGTGTAATTCACAAGTCTCTTGTGAGGCTTCAATGAAACATGAAAATGAAGGCACCTCGTTAAGAACTGGCCGGAAGCAGGGGCCGGATACGTGGGGTGCCTTTCCTTCTCCTTGAGACAGCTCTGCCTCCCTTCAATGACCCGTCCCCTTGGCAATCTGGCCATGGGATCCTCCTTCTCACACAAGTTACGCGCAGTTCTACACCAACAGAGGAGGCTGGTCTGTTTGCATGGTTCACTGAAACCTCACTTGTGTTTACACACGATTCTCAAGGTTGCGTTGGAAGCCAGAGCTGTAAGTGGTAAACCATGGCAGTCTATTTGCACTTCAATAATGCGCTGGGAAAATGGTGATCAAGACCTCCAGAGATTTCTTATAACATTGTTATCTTTCTCTCTATTTTTTAAAAATATGTTTTCTTTTCTTAGTCTTTCCTGGTTTGTCTTAGAGACCAGCTATGGAAAGCCTCAAACATTGGAAAGGGGTTACGCTCACTTTGGAAACAGCGAGGGAGGCCGCCGGGCGCAGCCCATAGCTCGGGCACGTTGGCTCACCGTCTCACGTGAATCGTAGGCAGAAAACAGACGGAAGCAGGACTCAAGCATCTCCCAGGGATTTAAGCAGTAGTGCCACTGGGATGGCCTGACAAAGCAGACGGAAAAAACTTTAACGGTTTTTTTCCCTCTCTTTTCTTTCTTTTAGCAATTTTTCTTTAGTATTTGCTATTGAGAAACACAGCTACTCAAGGACACCAGAAGGCCCCAATACTACAATAGCCACGCGACCTCCTGCTGGAGGCCAGAAGTCCAGACCCGCGCACAGCCAGTGCAGACCAGAACAAGCAACTTCCAGGTGCCCTTAGCACATCAACATGTCATTCTAATACTAAAAATCACTCCCCCAAGTGAAAACTGCGGTGTCTATGCGATGGATGAAAAAGCGTGTACGTGAGCTGCACCCGAAGCCCCACATGTGCACACTCGCACACCTGCGCCCTCCCATATCTAACTCTTTAAAACTCCCTCGTCTCCCTTCGCTTGGAGGGAAGGTGCCTTTAGAGCTCAAGCTCACCTTTCTCCACTCTTTGGGCCAAAGAATTAAAAAAAACCCTGAATGCCTTATCAATTGGGTGTTCTTTCTTTGTGGCCAATATAAAGCAGGGAAAGAACACAGTTTTTTGGTAACAGTAGGAAGCCTCATGAATATATGTGACAGCTGTCATGGCTATAGTACTCGCCATGTGCTCGGCACCTTACCTACGTTATCCTGTGTAATTCCCTTGACAACCTCGACTATCCCTATTTTGCAGAAGCTCAGAGAAGGTAAGTAATATGTCAAAGCTCACACAGCGTGGTGGTGGTGGGTTTGAAGGAAGGGCCTTCTGGCTCCAAAGCCCAGGCTCTTTTTCCTCTGTTAGTCACATGGTCCCTTAGGACAGCAGAAACTATTCTTGTAAGAACAGGGCCTGGTAGATGGCTGACCAAGGGCTTGCATACTTGCTTACCTCTCTTGGGCTGCTCTCTGGCCTTCCCCAAGACCCTTATGTGGGCTCGATGCCCAGTCCAAGGCCTCCCCTCCTACGAGGACTGATGAAATTGTTTCAGCATCTCCTATACCTTCTCTTTATTCTGCTCCCCTGAAGTACCTGCCGTGTCCAGTCAGCCAAGTAAAGGGACATCTGTGACACCACCCGTCCTCCCATAATGAATTCCTAGGTCCAAAACTGTTCACTGAAATAGTACTTATTCTTCTCATTTGTCATTCTGGGGATGGGAACTACTGGTTTGCCAAGTTGGGAAGTATTTATGACTCAAGGAAAAACATCAGGTTCCTTGGGAGATGTCACCTCCCAACCCAAGAGCTTGCTCTTTGGGGCTAGAATGACTAAGAAATTAAATAAGAATAATTCCTTATTATTCTCTCTTCTAACCATAGATGCATACAATATGAATATTTATTTCACGAAGAAATAAAGACATCATGTTCCATGCATTGTCAGAAGGAAGAAATTTGGCTGAAATATTTAAACATGAAGGCTCTTTCACGCTTCTTTTGAAGGATAGCTGAGAATGGGGTTATCTGTCAAACTCAGTGTGTTCCATAGCAATAATTCAGGTGGCAGCCAGATGTATAACTCTCATGCTAGCAGAGAATTTCCCTTCTCCTACAACTTTAAACCAAAAGGTAGGTCAATGGCAGATCTGATGCCTGAACATGGCTTCCGAGTGACCACACTGACAATACACACTTGTGCACATAAATGTTGAAGACGTGTAAACCAGTTGGATAAACACCGATTCTTCACCTTCTTTGGTGGAACCTTGAAATTCTCAATTTTCACCAGTCCCTTCTTTAAAACCCAGATAGTATTTATGAGCTTTTAAATCACACCCCCCAGATGTGTAAGCATAAAGGCTAACTGGTGTGGTTTCAGGTAATCTGTCCTGCATGTGGTTGTGAAATTTATCTTCCCAAGATACTGCTGTCATCATGTCTTTCCTCTGGCTCAAAAGGCTCCCTGACGTCAGCTGTCACTTAAACAAGCTGATTGTTTCCTCCCCGGCCTTGTGCCTGCATTGGATTCCCTGCTTCCAGGTGGAAGGGAGTGCCTGGGGCTGCAGCCACTCAAGAACAAGCCCTCCCCAGGTGTGGATAACTGGGTGAAAGTAGGAATTTTGAAAATGTTCCAGTGTCCCTATGTTTTGACAGCAAAAACACTTTGTTAAAGTGGCAGTACATATTAATAAGCGACACTAATTATCAATAATATCTCCTAATTTACTGGGTTGGTTTTACGATGATAAAGGGCGTTCATGTTTGTAAGAAGCATCTGACACATGGAAAGAGTTCAATGCATATTACGTTTTATTGAAAGTCAAGTTAAAGATAACACAGGGGGAAAATGCAAAGAAATCCAAACAGATGACATCCATTCCTAGCTTAAACAACAGCTTCCTTGGAATGCTATTTAGCTAGAGAACGGCCTGCGTATACTTTAAAAAAAATGTGGAATGGCAGCAAATATGAAAGTAAAAAGAAAAGCATGTCTCCGGCAGAGCGAAACAAACCCTTGTTCAAAGAGCGTGAGAGCCAAAGTGAAAAAGGGTCACAGATTTGATTTGGACAGCTGATGGTATCTGGTCACTTTAGGCCCTAGAAGGAAAGCACGCTCTCCTCCTTCAGAGAGGTCTGCGGAGAAGCTCATGACCACCAAGGAAAGCAACAGAAAGAAAGGAAAGTGGCCTTTGTTGAGTATCTATTAGGGTGAAAAATATTTAGTACCATTTTAACAGAGGAGAGAAGAGGAAGGCTAAATAACTTGCCTGAGGCCACATAGCCAGGCACCAGGATCTGAGCACAACTTTATCTAGCTCAAAAACTCAAAAGCAGAGTGATCAGGTGGAACCAAAGAGGCGAATGAAACAGGGAACATAGTGGTGAACACGGACGCCAGGCAGCGAGAGCCTTCACTCTGAGGGGCAGGCCTCGGACGGGCGGAGGGAAGAGGGGAAGGGGCTCTGGGTGGCTCCTGGGAGCTTGCTCTTCACCAGTGGAAAGAAGAAATTTAATACCATCTTGGACTCCCCTCTATACTCACGGAAAGCTCCACTTTCCCAGAAGCTTTGAGTTCTCACTTACCTACTGCCTACACACGCTGCTGGAAGCCCTGGTGCTAAAACCTCTCCGATTCTTTCCCATTGCAACAAGAGGGTGTGACAAATGATTTTCTCCCAGTTCACACCCAAGGGCCTAGGACTTTACATTCCTCTGGACAGCTTCATCTGTAGTAGTTCAGCTGGTAGCTCACTCTGCCTTAGGTCTCCAGAATGCTCTTTGGTTATCAGAAAGGGAATCTAAAATCATGGTATCATGAGCTGATAAGTCAGGATTTCCCCAGGACCATATTTCCAACTCTGGGTTTGTTGGGTCACCCTCGCAGCCCCTAGGAGCTGGGGCTCCACCTTTTGAGCCCTTAGGTTACCACCTTTGAGACTGCATTATATACATGGTCGAGGGCTACAAAGAAATCGCCATCTAATTTCAATTTGTTCAACTTGTGTTTTTAAAGAATGATAGGAAAGCAGCCTATTCCCTTTAAGATAAAGAAGCTCTGGAGATCTTGAGCAGGGGCAGGCTATAAACCCATGGCTCAATAGCAGCTATTGAATATTAATCTTGAGTTGTTAATGCCTCCTATGGGCTCCACCAGTTAACGGAGGCATTGCCCCTGAGCTAAGCAGTGAAGGAGACTGCCAAAGAAAGTTATTGGAAGTGTCTACTTGAACACTGGAACATCCCTGCCTCAAATAAGTTGGTAATGGTGACACAGTTGACATATAGACATTCAGATAGTAACTAGCATAACTGTCTGTGTTTTATGATGGCTGGAAAACCATGTCATCAGAATATATGAGTGTCTGTCTTCCTCCTTGCTGTAGCTCAAAGCCATCGACAAATTGAATCAGGTTTTTTTTTTTTTTATATAAGCTAAAATGTCACGGAAACAGAATACAAACAAGGGTGTCATAGGGCAGCAGTCCCCAGTCTTTTTGGCACCAGGGACCGGTTTCATGGAAGACAGTTTTTGCATGGACCTGTTGGCAGGGGATGGTTTTGGGATGATTCAAGCGCATTACATTTATCGTGCAGTTGGACCTCTCTGCTAACGATAATCTGTATTTGCAGCTGCTCCCCAGCGCTAGCATCACCACCTCAGCTCCACCTCAGATCACCAGGCATTAAATTCTCATAAGAAGCATGCAACCCAGATTCCTCACATGCGCAGTTCACAGTAGGGTTCGCACTATGAGAATCTAATGATGCTGCTGATCTGCCAGGAGGCGTAGCTCAGGTGGTGATGCGAGTGATGGGGAGCAGCTATAAATACAGAGGAAGCTTCACTCGCTCACCCACCTGCTCACCTCCTGCTGTGCAGCCCAGTTCCTAACAGGCCATGGACCAGTACCAGTCCACAGCCTGGGGGTTGCAGACTGCAGGCATAGGGTATTGACCTACCTGGCCATGAAAATCCAATTTGGATTTCCTTGTGAATTTGCACCTTATAGCTACCAGTTTGTATTAGTAAAAACCACTGACTGTCCTTGCTGTTGAAGAGCAGAGTTCTCTATTTCACACAAACATCACTAAAATATATAGGAGCAAAAAAAAAAAAAAAAAAAAAAAAAAGAATTTGAAACAAAGGGCATCTATCTTTTTCAGAAAATATAACTTTGAAATTTCATTTCATAACAGATTTATAATATAGAGAAGGACAAAATGGCCCAACCAATAGAATGAGGAGGAGGCTTATCATAGTAAAATCAGGCTTGTTGGCAAGTATCCCCACTGAACATAGAATGCTAGAATCACAGAATCTTAGAGTAGAAAAAAACATAAAGGCCATCTGGTCTAACCAAGGTCAGCCTGGGTCCTCTGAGTCCTCTCTCCCCTGCTGAGGCACTGGACAGGTCACTGGGGCTAATCTGACCTATAAAACACGTCTGCTAAATGAGACAGGTCAGTGGCTTTCAAGCTATTCCAAGGTTCTACTTCAATGTTTTCATAATCTTTAAAACATCTTTTTAAAATATGAAGAACTGTAATAAACATATACACTCAACCATAGAATATGCTTGAATATAACACACTGGCCATTACTGAATTAACTCATTTTTATGCAGCATTCAGGACAAACTGCTCCCATTTTTATTTACTCAAAAAGATTACTTATCTATAATTTACAATTTCTTGTCTGTGTTAATCAAGAACTCAAGAGTCGTAAATTGAAACAAAATTTAGACATAAACTGAATGTCAAGGCATCAAAACTATTTTCCACATTCCTTGTGCTAAATTTTCTATTCAACAAAATAGCCACACACTCACTAAATGCCTGTATAATACTTAGATATTAATGTTTTAATTAAAAAATAATTTATGCTAACAAAACACATTAGCAGTTTTTAAAATTTTGTTTTACACATTGGGATTACCTATACCACTTTCTTTGGAAAAAAAATTATTTCTACTAAAAGTGTGAGGATCATATGACCAGATTTTAAAAATGTTTTACTATATGAATTTTTTTTGAGTCTCACTCTGTTGCCCCGAGCTAGAGTGCAGTGACGTCACGTCATCATAGCTCACAGCAACCTCAAACTCCTGGGCCCAAGTGATCCTCCTGCCTCAGCCTCCTGAGTAGCTGAGTCTACAGGTGTGTGTCACCATGCCAGGCTAATTTTTTCTATTTATAGTAGAGATGGGGTCTCACTCTTGCTCAGGCTGGTCTTGAACTCCCGGCTTCAAGAGATCCTTCCCTCCTTGGCCTCCCTGAGTTCTAGGATTACAGGCGTGAGCCACGCACCTGGCCTAAACCTGGACTATTAGTGTCAACTTTTTATACATCTCCAGATAACCTCCTGGGTGCCTGTAACCCTATCTTTCTAAGCCATTACTGTGCTTGCAAGAGCCTTGTCTATCTGCTTTTGTTTGACCTTCTCCAGTGACAGGGAGCATCCCACCTGTCGAGGAAGCCAATTCATCCCTGAACGGCTCTGACTTGTAACAATTCCTCCTCCCCAGCTACTGGAAGCCTCTCTCTGTGTACTGTCCACACTGTTCCATGTGCTGCCCTCTGGAAACCCCTGGATGCTGGTCTGTGCCACTTCATTTCCAATACATTTCATTTGACTTGGAGTATTTGCTCCAAACAAGTCTTTTTCTCAACATTATCCTCTCTTTGTCAGGACTAGGTGGTGCAAATAGAGCCCAAGGTTCCTAGATCCAAAGCTAAATTACTTAGAATAACTTTACTGTGGTACAGGTACCAAAAATATATTTTTACAGTTTCTATTTGGTATTGTACCTTTTCTAGCATTTGGCTTTTCCGTGAAAACAGTGGCTTAATAATACCTCCTTAATGAATCTTCTTTCTGTGATAGGTATTTGCCCTTTTCATCCTTTTATTACAAAAGTGACATAAGGAATTCTATACTGTAAAAAAAGTAAAAAAATCACAATTAGGTAGCAATGATACTGAGCAGTAATTAGAAACGCTGTCTTGGGAATCACCCTTTCCTGGGGTTGTTCTGTTGGACATACACTGACTGTGTGACTTTAGGCAAGGTGCACAACCTTTCTCACCCCTTTGTCAACTGTAAATAGGAAAAATAATAAAAATTTAAAGCACAGAAGGAAAGCATTTATTATTAATATAGTGCCTGGAATATAGCAAGCACTCAATAAGACTCTGCAATTGTTGTTACCACAGCATAAAGAACTGGGATGTTTAACAAGAAGAAAAGAAGACAGGCGTTGCTACATGGCCCCCAAATTGGAGGCTTTGTCACATGGAAGCCTGTAGGCCTAGGAAATTGGACTGGGGCTCGTAGGGGGACAGTACAGAAGAACTGATCCCATTTATGGATCCAAAGATGGAGCCTTAGCGAGTGCCTGCCTCAGACTGCTGCGAGGATCAACTGTTAGAACACGTGTAAAGGGCTTAGCACCAGGCCTGGAACATAGCGGGCGCTCAAGAAGTCCTAGCTACACGCATTACATTAACAGTTAGAGTTGACCAAGGATGGGGCAGGCTGTTTTGGGAAGAAGCGAGTTCTTTCTTACCTGCCATTCAGGCAAAGACTGAATGATAGAGAGAGAGAGAGAGAGAGAGGGAGAGAGAGAGAGAGAGAAAGTGTGTGTGTGTGTGTGTGTGTGTGCGCGCGCGCGTGCGCACATGTAGGTGGGTGTGGAAGGAAAGGTTTAAATAATCAGGTGAGTTACTCTATTACTGAAGGATTATTAATAATTAAATATCTACCATATGCCCAGCACTGATCCAGTCCTTTAGAGAAGTCGAAAGTGGCACATGTCATGTCCCTGCTCTCGATGGGCTTAATGTCTGGCTGGGGAGACAGGACCTGTGAGCAAAATGAAGAAGAGACGAACTGCATGGCAGTGGGACGGGAATTAAGGGATAAACTGGGCAGCAATGGCTGAGGAGCTCAGAGATGGCTTCATGGCAGAATCAGGGTTTATAAAATAAAGGGATGGATATAAAAAGAGAAGAAACCAAAGATTAAAATATGCAATTTTGGGAAAGCCTGCTATTTCTAAACAATAATCAGCATAACTTGGGTCTTTATCTATGTCATGTTGTCCTTCCTGCTCTTTGCTCTGAAGGAGTCGCCTGGTTCAGCGGCCTCGACTTATATCTCGAGAATCGGCCCAATAAGGGAGAATGTGAGACCAGCCCTGGCAGCCCCTGCTCTCGTGCCGCAAACAGCCTGCCCTCTGCTTTCACTACGCAGGATTAGAAAGGGGCCTTTGTTACTGCTTTCCCAATAAGCCCCAAATACTAGTAATACTTTTTTTTTACTGAAAAAAAGTCAGTAATGTATATTTTAAGATGTATTATTCTTCATGAAGCTAAAGTAAGTTTTATTAATATTTTGAATAAGAAAAAAATTAAGCTGAATTGACCCAAGTAACATGTTTTTCTGGCTTGGCTCTTTTGCTAAGCAAAAAAATCTATGACTGACCTAGACCATCCTATATGAATTGAGGGATAAGAACATCCAGGAATAGACTGACGATGAGTCAGGACTACAGAACGCCATAAAATTAAGATCATAATTTTTTGTTGATTAACAATTTAATAGCAAGTCATTTAAAATATTTAAGTCATAACATTATTATCTGTGTTGTTCCATCTCAGTCCCCTGAGCAAAGAATACGCAAAATTCAACTATGTATTCTTTTCATAACTGGCACATATTTAGTGATAACAATTCTTGAATTAAGTAAAATTCTTATGACTATACTTGGGCTTCCATTCCAATTCAGAGAATTTCCCATTAGAAGAATGGAGAAATTAGAGCCTAAACCCTTGTGGAGTGCAATTTTGTTGCATTTTGGTTCTGTATTACAAATGGGGCATTTAAAACAGATAATGGCAGTCCATGAGCTTAAGTACATGTCACTTCCAAATTATATCTGGCCTACTGGGACTCCTCCCAGTGCCCAAGCCACCAGGATTTATTTAATATTTCAAATGTACAGTTTACAAAATTGAAGAAAGTATTAATCTTTTCATTTTAGGCCAAGGTAATGGTAGAATGAAACTCTGTTAGACATTACTGATGTTTCTCAGTACCTGGTTCCTCTATCTTGAGGTATAGGATGGATTAGGATCCCCTCTGGGGTTAGGTGTGGCCATGTGACTAGTTCTGGCCAATGGGATGTGAGTGGGCGTGGTACGTGTCACTTCCGTGTTGAAGCATTCAATTGCTGGTGAAGAAGAGATGCAACCCCTTCTTCCTCTGCCACAGCAAAGTTTGCAGCCTTGGGGTATGATGGCAGCTGCCTAAGATGGTGGTGCCTCCAACAACCTGGGTCCCTGAGGGACTCTGATGAGCAGGGCCCCTGCTGGCTCCCATGGACTAGCATGAGAAAGAAACCTTTGTGTTAAGCCACCAACATTTTGTCATAACAGTATTTGTCACTCAAGCATTATGTAGCCTATTTTGGTTGATACAGAACTTCTGCTTAAATTCTTAAAACCACAGCCAAAAAATTATGTAGAATTTCATGCTAGGTGACAAAGGCTAGACCAGACTAATTTCTAATACCCGATAAAAACCATGCCTTGAATTCTTTCTTTCAAATGCCTGACACTGCTGCATTGATATGTCTTCATGTAAAAGGATTGAGACTATGAGAACAATAAAGTTTTAAATTGAGTAGTTTAAATTGCTTAAAAATATATTTTTCTGTTATACAGAAAAGATAAACTATTAATAGATACACTACTTGCCAATTCCATATGCGGTTCATGATTTTCATGTATAGTTTTAGTCTTCAAGGGTCCAGAATTTACCTCTAACTCGGTGCTGCTGCGCTATATGGATCATGGCTTGGAAACCCCCTGCAAAGGCCCCCTTGGGCGTCTGCAGGACGTTTCATCACAATTTTTATGTACCACACAAGCGAGAGTAAATCGGGGGGCCCACAAGTATCCAAATGACCTTCAACCTTCTGGAAATACAACCCCGAGAATTCTTCATTCTACATCCCGTATTATCAGCTCAATGTTACACTATTAATATAAAAGATCAACCATGCCCTGCAACAACGTAGAAATGACATGTGGGATCATTGACAATCCTGGCCTTCGCTGCAGCTCCAAGTTTGATATGCCTCCATTTTTCTAAAAAATATTGTGGTACAGTACACATAACATAAAATTTACCATCTTAACCATTTTAAATGTGCAGTCAGTGGTGTTAAATACATTCATAATGCTGCGCGACCATCACTGCTATCCATCTCCACAACACCTTTTCATCTTGTGAATCTAAAATTCTGTACCCATTGAACAATAACTCCCATTCCCTAGTCCCCCCAAGCCCTGGCAACCACCACGCTGCTTCCACTTCTAGCCATTATCCTCCCACCGCCAAATATCTCGAACAGGCATCAGTTTTCACACTATCATCGCCCCCTTAACCTTCTGCCATGGACGGCCACCTTCACCAGGTAGCTGACGTTTCTTCCTCAAAGATGCTAATGACTTGGCTCTCCTGTGCCCAGTGAGTCTCCTTGGTGCTCATCCCTCACCTCCCCAATTGTTCTCCGCCTCCGCCTTCCATGGCAGCGCCATCTCGGCTCTCCCATTCCCCTTCCTTTCCTTTGCTGTCTCCCAGCTGTGGGCTTCGCAACGCTCAGTCCTGGGCTGTGTTTTCTTTGTGTGTACAGCCCAAGGTATTTCTTTGAAAGCCAAATGTTTTAAGAATTTGTAATTAAAACTGTCTTAGTTTTCATCTAAATTTTAAAAAAGCAGGTGTTTCAAAAGTAAACAAGAAAAAGATCTGTAAACAATGGTGAGAAAGTTAACCGAACTTGAAGACAGCAGTGACCCTTGGCCCCCTCCTACCTCCTAATGGTGGGTGTTCTCCCAAGAGAACGTTCACCCTCAGAGTCCTTCTGTTTATTCTGTTGCCATCAGTGAATTCATCCAGTTGCTACCTTCCGTCACTTGAACTTCTAATCCAAAAGAGCATTTATCTGAAGGAGTCTTTCAGTTGCCTATGTTTCCCAGCTAAAGTCCACAGATTATATCTGAAAAGCATTCTATTAATTATTGTCTAGTCTCTTTTTAACTCATCCTCCAGGAAATTCAGAAAATATACTAAGCCAGAAAGGCCCAAGTTTGTCTAAGAAATAAAACCTAAACCTAGAAAGCAGTTTCGAGGGAGAAAATCACTGTGGTTCAGAGCTCTTCTTTGAGGAACCTGCTCCCGGGTAAGAAATCTCAAAACGGAAGCAAGTGCTAGGCCTGCAGTCAAGCCTCACAGGTCTCCTTCGGCTCAGGGATGCATGGAGTCGGCGGGGAGATGGGCGAGGCTGGAGGTTCCTGGGGGACCAGCCGGGTCGGGTCGGGGGAGTGGCAGGCACAGCTGCCGCACCACTAGGAAGAGCTGAGCAAAAGAAAGATTCCTCTGTGCTGGTCCCCATGACAAAGAGGCAAGAGGAAGCTGAGAAAGCAGGGCAGTGTAGCAGAAGGTGGTGAGAAGCTTCAATCCAGTGAGAGGAAAAAGAAATAACGGGAATGAGATGAAATGACGGGAGTGCGGGTGCAGAATACTCTTTAACCGACGTTCGTTGAGAACCTCTGGATTTTGTTTGGCCTTCATTCATTCAATGTTTACATTAGCTCATGAGGCAGCTATTATTTTTCCCTTCTTACTTCAGCTGAGAAACCGAGGTTCAGAAAAGTTAAGCCATTTTTGAAGGGCACATGACAGAACCTGGATGATGCCCTGGTCCGTCTCCAAAGCCCACGCGCTTTCCTTTGTGCCAGGATGTCGGGAGGTCCTGGGCAGAAACGTCACCGCAGACAGACCTCTCTGAAGCCTGGGTCCCGACCCCGCTGTATCTGCCAGCTGGGTGACCTTGGGCAAACTGCTTAAGCTCGCTAAGCCTCAGTTTCCTCATCTATAAAAGAGGCATATAATAGCACCTAGGTTTTTAAGAGCCAAATGAGATAATTCATAAAAATGCATAGATTTGAAGTGCCATGCTGTAAACACCTAATAAACACCAACTCTATTAATATTACCATTGTGATTATTTTCAGTATCACCTCCAGTGCTATACTCCTGCTCCTTTGCGTCTTGTAAATCTCCAGGAGAGAATTAGTATTTTACTTCTTTGATAACAGGTAATCTTTATATAGTATATTTTTGATTTGCTAATAATTAAAACATTTGATAACTAGAAGATCATGTTTTCCAACCACTTCATGGTATGTTTCCTTTAGAGAAAGGTAGATGGAAGAGAAAATGCACTCTTTTCAGCCTTTTCAGCAAAGTCACAGTTGTAAATTGGTCCATTTTTTCTTTCACAGAAAACCAAGCTGCTGTCCTGCTATCTTCAAGGCCATCTTCTCACATGATTGCTCTGCCCAGAGAGATAGCTTTTCATTTTCCAGAGTGCCTCAAAAGAAGCGTGTGTGTGTGTGTGTGTGTGTGTGTGTGTGTGTGTTCTCACCCAATAAATCTCCTGCTTGGCAGAGACTGTTGATGGTTTCTGTGAAAGGGTCTTTTTGTCCCTTTTTGTCTAAGAAGCTTTTTCATTAGAAGCCTGGAAGTCAAGGTAAGTGCCACAGGGATTCAGGGATCTCTTGGCTTTTCTCCGACGTCCAAATTATCTCCTGGAAAAGTGAAGTCCTGCATTCCCTGCAGTCAGTTAATAGAAGTGGCAGCTGTGAGAGCTTCAAATCTGGCCTTAATTAATGGGCATCACACAAATGTGACCAATGTGTATTCACAGAGAAGGGCTTTAATAGCATCAAGTGTTTGTGAGTGCAAGTCCCAGCGATGGCAGGAAATATGTGACCATCTTAATGGGATCAGGCTTTTGTGTGCAAACAATGGCAGCAAACCACAGCCCAGCCGACAGCCATTAGGTAGAGTTTTCATTTGTCATGGTGGGTAAAGTCTCTTCAATAGCCACTAATCAGAACAGAGAAAAATGAACAAATGGCATCATGCAACTCTGATAGGACGGGTGCCCAAATGAGTGACCCTGCAAAGGTGTTTGTCCAGCTTACCTGGAGCGGTCTTCCCCCTGAACTTGCTGCCACCCCGGAGGAGTATCATCTCCTTGGAGGAACTCCTCCCTTGACTTCAGAGGAGAGTTTTGCCCTCTCATTTCTGACTGACCCTTTCTCCAACTTCTTCCTCTCATCCTCTCAGTGTGGCAGTTCCTAAGTCATTGTTCTTTTCTGTTCACATCTGGTAGGTGATTGATTCCCTGGGGAAGACCCCTTCTCCCCAATCGTGGGGATTTAAGAATGTCACTTGTCCAGCTGCAGCCAAAGTATTGGACGTGCTGCTGGGTTGTGGAGGTGCTCGTGCTTCCCTAAATATTCCTACCAAGACGGCAAAGACCCGAAAATGTGGGCATGATGCTCATGCATTCATTTCAGACACTTTCACTCCCAGATACTGATCTAGAAGCTAGTGGTGTAGATTCAAGACTGTGTCCTCAAGGAACTTATGAAAACCATCCTCCTCATCACTGTGGCTGCTGCCATGGGTTGAGAGTGCCAGCACTCTGCTAGGTGCTTTACTTCTGTGATCCCACCTGGTCTTATAGCAAGCCAGAGAGGTGGCTACTGGGATTCTTTCATTTGACAGATGACAAAACTGGTTTTGTGGGGGAGGTCAATCAGATAATTTCCCCTGAGCTTGGGAGCTGGTCAGCAGCAGGGCAGGACTCGACCAGGCTTATCTGTCATGAAATCCCACGCCTGGATCCATCATGCCACTCTGCTTCCCTTTGTAGTTAGGTACCTCCCGGCTGGCAGAGGGAAATAGACAAGTTCACAATTATTGATAATTATAACCCTGCAGGAAACCAAACTAACTGAAAGAGATATTAATAACTTATACAGTATCCATGTGAGCTGTAAGTTCAAGGACTCAACATTGTCCCTTCAAAGGAAACACTGCTTTTGATTCAAGGCACTGGAATACTGCTTTTGATTCAAGGCACTATTTCCCCAATTAGACCTGTCTTCATCCTCAGTGGCATCATTCTCACAGGCGGAGCTAGTTATTTGTACAGCCAGTAGATGGGGGCTGACTTAGAACAAGAATCTTAAGAGTCCAACTTTTGGAGCAATGCAACAATATATTTCTGGAAGCATTTTCTTTTTCAGGGTCAACCAATGCCCAGAAGTTTCCAAAGAGTCTGATTTTTGAGACCGTTTGTCTTTTAGTTGCTTTCTTCTTTATTGTCCTCTTTTTTTTCCTGTCTCACCTTGACCCCTCCCGACCCCCAGAAAGGCAAGCTGTCAGATAAACTGTCAGACTGGGGTGACCTGAAATGAAATAACTGCATAAAACAAGCTCTGTTGATCAGGAGACTTGTGGCAGCACCAGGCTCAGACAAAAGCTGAAAGAACGTAGATTTCAACTTCCCCTCACTCATGAATTAGCCTCTATCATCAGCCTCTGTGTCCTCAGGAGAAAATTTCACATGTAAGCTGTTTGTATAGTCTTCTTATTAATGTAAATAAACAAGACCCTACATGAGATCCAGAAAAGAAATTAATCAGGATGAGGCAATGTTTCCAAATCACTTACAGCACTTGCTGGGAAAACAAAACACATTTAAAACATAACACACACACAAAATGTGCAACACTTCAGTCCAAGACATATAAACTGTGGACAGGGAAGTTCATCTGACCAACACTTAGAGTGACTTGAAAACATACAGACATTTAAAACACAAGCAAGGGAAGCCAATCAACACTCTCTGGTCACGGAAACCCAAACTAACAATTCCAACATGCTGAAAGACCACGGCGTGGCCAAAGAAGTAGGTTCTGGATTTTGGATTTCATTCTGTTGGTTGCAACCACCCCCTGGAAAATTGAACAAGTCACACAAACCTAGTAACACCTAGAGAGAGGTCAGCTGGGTGGCAGAGAAAGGTAGACCTTTCAGGAGGGGTGACTGGTGGTACAGAACTCAGGCAATGCCAACAGAGATAGGAAGGATGGGTTAGATTTTCAAAAGACATTTTCAAGGAACAGAGACTAGGACTTCTTGACTCACTGGATGTTGGGGCCAAAGAATAACAGATAATGCCAGTAACTGATATTTAGTGAGCACTGTAGTCAATGCTTTTCATGGATAACCTCATTTAATTTTTCTGCCAGCTCTATGAGATAGGTATGATTATTATCCCCATTTTACAGATAGGAAAACTGAGGTCCAGGGAGGTCAAGTAGCTGACTTCTCTAAGATCTCTCAGCCAGTGAGACATGCAGCCAAGAACTGAGCACAACTGTAGTGACTCCAAAACCCATGATCTTAATCTCCCTGCTATGGGTGGTTTTGTAGCTTGGGATATCGGGTGGGATGACAGCATCCTGAACTGAAACCCGGACACCTGACACTAAAGCTTCACATTGTTTTTTTCCTCCTTTTTGCACGGGACTTTTGTATCACAGAGGAAAATGGTGGGGCATCCCAAGACCCCCAGCCAACCCTGCTGAAGGAACTTGCTTACCTTCAGTTGACTGGAACCAAGTGGCCAAGGGCTGGTTGTTAAGCCGGACAGCCACTCCCTGTCCTGGCCTATCTCAGCCTCTTTCCCTGTTCCCTGAGGCTCAAAGACTCAGTCTACCTTCCTTTTGAGAATCTCCAAATACTTCCTATCCCTTGAGGATACCTCTTCTCTCCAGCCTGGTTTGAGGTGTCACCCAGTCTCCCCATCTGAAGAAAAGGGCACAGACCTTCTCCATTTTAAGAGTTCTACAAACCACTCAGGAAGACAACAAGAGCAAATACAGAGACTCAGTCAGGTTCTTTTTCATTCTGGGTCTTTCCTTCCTGACTCTCTTATTAATGAAATTGGGATGTCCCCAGGCCCCTGCTCCTCCGTCAGTGGGGGTCACAAAGTTGTCTCTCCTTTCAAAGCTCTCTCTTTCTCAACCCTGAGTGTACAGTAGAATCTCTCTGGGGACTTTTAAAAGCTACCGATGCCTGGGCCTTACCCGTAAGACTCTGACTTACTTGGTCTGACACGGGCCTGGCAAGTATCACTTGTTGAATGTTTTTCAGGTGGTCCTACTGTGTGCCACTACTCTGGGTCACATGGACCCTGCCTCTCGCTTAGAAGGATCCTTTTCCAAGTCCATCCAACACAGTGGTTCTCAACTGGCGGAGAGTTTGCTCTCCCCAGGGGATGCTTACAGATGTCTGGGGGATATTTTTGACTGTACGATTGGTGGTAGGGGAGGAGGGTGCTACTGGCATCTGGTGGGTAAAGGCCGTGGGTATTGCTAAATGGCTATGATGCAAAGGAAAGCCCCCACAGGAAAGAACCTTTAGGGTCAAATTGTCAATGGAGCTAAGTTGAGAAACCTAAGCCATGAGGAGCTGTCTTGTGCACTGTAGAATTGTTGGCCCGAAATGCAAATAGTGCCACTGTCAAGAAATCCTGCTGTCATAGAACTAGAGACACACCCTAGCTCATTCAGACACCCTTGTGTCTCCAAGGGGGTCCCCAGGGCTGTGAGCAGCTCTGTTCGGAGGGTCTCATTCTTTGTGAAGCTCCTTCTTTCCTGGGCAGCCCGAACTGTCATCACTGTCTGGACACGAGGCAGGGAAGGTGGTTCTGCCGTATCTTTACGGACTTCAGGGTTGAAAAGATGGGGAAAACCTTTCTCTGTCTTCAGAGAAGGGAAACACACTTTGTATCCTATTGCATAGTCATGCTCAGAGCGCTCACACCTCTTTAATTATAAAAAGAAAGATCTTGAGGACAGCATGACAAGAAACAAGAACCCTGAAATTGGGGGTAAAATATAAACAAATGTTTTGGCTGATGTACCGCACATTTTTTAATCACCAAGTGTGTTTTCAGAGCGTACTGAGCCCTGCCTAGCATGGCTCAAATTAAAGATCAAAGGCAGTGCCGTGACGAGACGAGCAGAGCTCTGTGCCAATTCAACACCCCCTCCCTGCAATGGCCATGTGGTCATCAGTTTGCCCGACGAGTGCTTGTCTGAAGCACCAGTTAAGACAGCAAGCATTGATTAAAGGAGGGTTTTTTTTTCTGTCTGTTTGTTTTCTTTTTTTATTAGGGGAACTTTAGAGCGTGGTTAGATAGCAGCAAATTTTTAAAAAAGAAAGAACACGATTGAGAGCCAGCTTGCAAAGACATAAGTTTGATGCTTGGACAGTGGAAAATACCGAGAGATTCCAACTCGAGGCAGGAGGAGGGAAGTTGGCCAAGGGAGGCAGAGGCCCTCTCTGAGCACCTGAGGGCCTGGCCACACAGCTTGCGGGTGCAGAGGAGCCTCCGCGGGTCCCAGAGCCAAGCCAGCGCTGCTCACGGAGGCCTGGCCATCCTACTTCACAGGCCGAGTCCCCAGAGGAAATTAGCTCTGGAGAGCGGAGGCTGCAGTGGTCACATGCCCAGTGAGAAACGCGTACAGAAACACTGTGCTGGCCGCTGCGCAGAGGACGGATTTCACTCGGGATGGGCGCAGGGAAGGTAAACAAAGAGAAGCTTACAGGGAGGGGAGGCTGAGGCAAGAGTCTGGGTGTAGGATGGGGTGGGGGGCAAGTCTACCCAACAGTCACAAGGGAGCAACGGGGAGGCCTGAGAATCACCTTATGCGTCCCGACCTGCTCTCACAGACAGACGAGCAACGGACACACAACCAACCAGTGATCAGAGCTGGGAGGAAACTTAAAATGGAAAACGTGATGGCCTCCCTGGGGAGTCACAGAGGGGCATGTTTGAGTGTGGACAGGAGGAACATGGAGGCAGAGGGACAGCTGGGCAAAGGCCCTTGGGGCCCCCGGGCTCCTCTGTCATGAAGCAGGACCAGCACGGCTAGCTCTGACCAGCGCGTGGTTGCGTTTCCTCCACCGTCTGGCCCAGTTTGTCGCTTCTGAGATAAGGCCCAGGGATCTGAAGCCCGTCAGCCATCCAGCTCCGGCCTGATGGGCAGAGAGAGTAGGGCCGTTCCACTGCCCGTTCAGGACACTTCATTCACGCAGAGGGAGCCGCCATTGGTTTTCTGGCAGTTCCACTGCATTGTTTATTCATATGGAGCCAATGCGGTGACAGATTGGACACAGAGGCTGACAGACCGAGAAAGTCAGGGTGTTTCAAGGGCTTGGGCCAAGAAAACTGTAAGTCAGACATGTAACCAAACCCCGTGATAACTGTTTTGGTTTAGACTCACTCCGCTAGATTACAGAAGTGCTGTGTTTATCTTTGCATCTCAAGTGCCTAAGACAGTCTCCAGCTCATGGTGAGCACTCAATAAATATTAGTTAAGTGACTAGACGACCGACTGTGTTTCTGTCCTTGCCAGCCCCATTCTTCCCATTTCCCGGGGAGGCCTGGCTGGTCCCTCAGCAGGGTACAAGCAGCAGGGATTGAGTCACGGTTGGGGGGTCCCCAAAGCTGCATGGACAACAGGGGCCGTCTCCCTCTTTTTCTCATTTTCTTGTCTGGGAAACAGAGTTATCAAATTCACCTGTAACCAAAGACTCCTGAATGACTTTATCAAGATCAATACTCAATTCTCAAAGCGTATGACACCCTCGGTACTCAAACTGTCACCTGTAGATCAGCAGCACTGGCATCCCCTGGGAGCTTGTTATAAATGCAGAACCCCGTGCCCCAGCCCAGACCTCCTGAGCCAGAATCTGCATTCTAACTAGACCCCAGAGACTCAGGGAAGGCAGAGCACAGTGTGAGCAGCCCTGGTCTCTGCCAAGACGGGCTCAGCCTTGGCGAGCACCTCAGTTTGAAGTTTGAATTCTGGTTCTGCTTCTTAGTTGCTGTGCAACCTTGGACAAGTTAATCATTCTGATCCCTGGCGTCTTTGTATTAACGTGGGAATAAATAATGCACAGCATTGTTATGACATACTAAAGAGCCTGTAGATATAAAACTATCCAGTTCAGAATCTGGACTATGAAAGGGCCCAGGGAATGTTTATCTACCTGTTTATGTGTGACCCTTCCTAAAATTTTGTCTTCCCGAGTGCGCACTCTGCCTGCACCCCCCTCTGGAGCTTCCTTTTCACTGTCAAAGACAAATTTCTGCCTTGACCCAGGAGATGCTCTGTTTGAAACTTCTACATAAACTCTTCCAGCAATGGGGGACTCGCAGCTCCCCTGGAAAAATCTCTCCTTACTTTGAACCAAAATCTGCCTTCCCCCGCCCTATTGTGCAATGTAATACCTTGAAAATAATCCACAATCCTCACTCCACGGGGATTCTTCAGTTATAAGAAGACATCTCTCATGCCCCTTTAGAACCATTCCCAGCCCAGCTCCAACAGGCGGTCCTCATCTGAGAACCCTGGGCCTCTCACAACCCTGGTCAAGCTTCTCTGAAGGCAAGTTACTGGCTCTTTGATATCCACTTGTCCTTCTAAAAGCTGAACCTACTTCTTGTCCTGTGAAGGGGCTGCCATTTATAGCCAAGGGCGCTGTGGTGCGGCCTGAGCTTACCAGGCTCATATTCTCCCAAAGCAGTCGTTTCAGTAGCACTGGCTTTTTGCTGCCTGGGGCCTAAGTCAGTGATCCAAGGAAAGCCAATGCCAGGATGAAGAACTACTGGCCCATCACAGAGGAAGAGCTTTCACGCTACACAAACCCACATGGGCTGAACGTCTTGCCTCTTGAGGCTCCCTCCTTGGGACAGACGGAAACACTGATCAGAGAAGGAGCATTTCAGTCCCCCTCACACACATATGTATTCTGACCGTGCTCTGGCCCCGTGATGGGATGGCTCTCCTTAGACAGCTCTTGGGGCACTGTTTTTCCTCCTGTAAGCCCCAGGTGGACACCTTCCTTTTCTTGTATGAACAACTAAATAAAATGGGTGCAAAACTAACACAAGAGAAACAGAAAACTTACAGAGACCAATATTCACTAATTAACTAAATCAGTACGATAATAAATAATGTCCCTGTACCCACCTCCCCTCCAAAAAACACCAGACCTAGATAGTTTCATGGGTAAGTTCTACCAAACATCCAAGGAACAGATAATCTCCACTTTACAAGCTGTTTCTGAGTATAGAAAAAGAAGGAAAGCTGCTCGTCTCATTTAATGACATTAGTATATCCTTGATTTCAAAGCTGGGTAAGAACACTGGAAGCAGAGAAAATAATAGGCAAGTGCTCCTTACTTTGAAATGCCATAACCTTGAATAAAATATGCCAATAAAATGCATTAGCTAATATTTTATGTGTATGAAAATGATAATGCATTATAATCAAGTGATTTTTAAAAATTTCAAAATATTAAGGGGGTACAAATGTTTTTGTCACATGGATACTTTTCAAAATGCTTAAGTTGGGGCTTTTAGTGTGCCCATCACCTGCATAGTGTTCATTGTACCTGACAGGTGAGTTTTTACCTTTCTCCCTTCTCCTTCCTGATTTCCAATGACTTTTACATCTCTTTGTGCCTGTGTGTGTTCATCAATTAGCTCCCAATTATTAGTACACATGGTGTTTGTTTTTCCATTCCTGAGTTACTTCGCTTAGGTTGTTTAATTTTTATGACTTTGTGTAGATTGGACTGTTTCTCTTGGAATTGATTTCTAATTTTATTCCACTGTGGTCTGAGAAGATACATGGTATGATTTTGGTGTTTTTGAATTTGCTGAGATATGTTTTGTGCCCTAAGAAATGATCAATCTTAGAGGATGTCCCAGGGGCTGATGAGAAGAATGTATATTCAGTAGTTTGGGGGTAGAAAGTTCTGCAAATGTCTGTTAGGCTCATTTGTTCTAGAGTCTCCTGTTTAAGTCCAGTGTTTCTTTATTGATTTTCTGCTTGAATGATCTGTCCAGCTCTGTCAGTGGGTATTGAAGTCCCTGGAAATTACTATGCTACTGTTTATTTCTTTGCTTAGATCTAGTAGAATTTGTTTTATGAATGTGGGAGCTCCTGTGTTAGGTGCATCTATATTTAGGATTGTTATGTCTTCTTGTTGAATTGCTCCCTTTCCCATTATATAATGACCATCTTTGTCTTTTTCTTTTTTACCATTGTTGATTAAAGTCTATTTTATCTGATATGAGAATGGCTACGCCTACTCACTTTTGGTTTCTGTTTTCATGGAATTTTTTTCCATCTCTTTATCTTGAGTCTGTGGGAGTCCTCGCGAGTTAGATGTGTTTCCTGGAGATGGCATACACTTGGGGTGTGTTTTTTCATCTATTCAGCCAGTCTATGGCTTTTAAGTGGGGCACTGGGCTGCTCAGTGTTAGTATTGATATGTGGGATACTGTTCTGTTCATCACGTTGGATGATACCTTGTTGTTTTGCTTTCCCTCTTGTGCTGTTGTGTCATAAAAGCTGTGAGCTTTAACTTTCGGGTATTTTTTACACTGGCGGGTGTCTATTGTGATGTTCCATGTACAATGCAGTTCTGAGTATTTCCTGTAGGACAGGTCTACTAGTAAGAAATTCCCTTAGTGTTTGTTTGTCTGGAAAAGTCTTTATTTCTCCATCATTTATGAAACTTAGTTTTGCAGGATACAAAATTCTTGGCTGATATTTCTTCTGTTTACAAAGAATAAAAATGGGGCCCTAACCCCCTTTGGCTTGTAAGGTCTACGCCGAGAAGTCTGCTGTTAGCCTGATGGGTTTTCCTTTGTAGGTTAGTTGTTGCTTCCTCTTGCTCCTTGCAGAATTTTCTCCTTCATTTTGACTTTGGCCAAGTTGATGACTATGTGTCTTGAAGATGGTATGAATCTTCCTGGAATTTGATGACCATTTTGTATCTGGATATCTGGATCTCCAGCAATACCAGGGAAGTTTTCCTCAATAATTCTCTGGAATAGGTTTTCCATGCTTTTTGCTTTTACTTGTCTCTCAGGGATACCTACGATTCATATATCTGTTCACATAGTTCCATATTTCTCTGAGTATTGTTCATTCTTCTTTATTCTCTTTTATGCATGTTTGACTTACTGGTTTAGTTCGAGAGCCTTGTCTGCAAGCTCTGAGATTCTTTCTTCTACTTGGTTTAGCCTGTTGTTTAAACTTTCTGCTGTATTTTGAAATTCTGTAAATTATTCTTTCATTTCTTTAAGTTCTATTATATCCTTTCTTATGTTGTCCAGCTCTTTAGTGACTTTTTCATTTTTTTTCATTGATTTCCTGAAATTTTTTTTGTTTCTTTTTGCTGGTTTTCAACTTTCTCTTCAATTTAATTCATCTTATTTGCCATCCATATTTTGGATTCCATTTCTGGAATTCCAGCTCAACAATTTCCTTTTGGTTCGGTTCCATTGCTGCAGATCTACTGTGATCCCTCAGGAGTGTTGAACTGGTTTGTTTTTGCATGTTGCCAGAGTTCTTTTGCTGGTTTCTTCTCATCTGAGTCCTCTTTTCTCAGCTCAGGGCTGAGAGGTTTGCAGGCTGATAGGTTTGCACCTGTTCTACTTTGCTGGGAACTCTCCTACTTAGTGAGAAGAAGGAGGGGGGTCCCTAGATGGCACTTTTGTGTCCTGCTCTGGGAGATTGATCCAGTAGGGGAAGGGCAGGTACAATGAGAGCCTATAATGTAGCTATTCTGTTTTGTCCCATTCCCCTGTGAATGTCACAGTTCAAGCCAGTGCTGGATTATCTTCACGTGGACTGGTGGGTTGTTCCCCAGGTTGATACTGGAAGCTTGGGTTGGGGACTGCATAAGACTCTCTCCATGGAAGCTGGTGTTGTGTGGGACTGCTCTGCCTGGGTCTCCCCATGGTGGTGATAGTGGCAGCTGGATGAGGCTATCTAGGGAGTTGTCATGGGTGTCCAGACTATGGGCGTTTGCTCCAACTGGGTCCAAGTACAATGGCAGCTAGAGGGTGGTGGGTCCCTGGCACAGCATTGGACCTTGGGGGTGGTTCCTGCCAGGTGGCCAGTGGAAGCGGGGCTGTGGGGCTCAAGGGTGGTGGGGAGCCTCAGAGCCAGGTCCTGGGGCCTGGTGGCAGCACTGGAGCCTTGGGTGCAGAGCCCGGGGCCCAGGGGCAGTAGAAGTCTTGTACCCAGGGCCATGGCCTGGAGGCAGGGCAGGAGCTGTGTGTTGGGGGGGGTGGGGCAGGATTGGACAGCTGCACAGGAACTGTGGATGTGGAGCTTTGCTGGGCTGGGCAGCAGTGTGAGGGTTGAGAGGGTGGGGCTACAAAGTGGGGCCACGGGGCAGGGCCACCAGGTAGCCAAGGCTTTCTCCTTGCTCAGGTCTCACAGAGGCAGTTGCTACAAGTATTCTCAGGTGGTATTTGTGGCACCTCTTCTGCTAAAATCCCCTGTTAGGGGTGAGAGGCGCTCAGCTGCCAGTCACAGGGCACAGCACAGGAGAGCATTGGCCCTGCTGGCTCTTTCCCCAGACCAGCAGGATGACATGGAGGCAGCTGTAGCAAAGCTGAGCCCCCACATAGGCCTGGGGTTTTGGACCTGAGAGCTCAGAATGGTGTCAGTTGTAGTAACCTGGGAATGGAAGCCGCCAGGTTCCTGCTTTGCCCGCTCTCTAGTGCAGTGTTGCTGCACAGAGCCCAAGCAGCTCCCTGATCAGTCCAGAGGTCTGTGGTGGCAGTGGGGGCCCCCTCTCAGCTCCGGCTGCAGTGCCCACAGGGGGAGCGTGGAGCCCCAGGGCTCTCTCCGCCTGTCCTTCCCCATGTGTGGATGTCTTCCCTGGGTACCTTCTAATGCAATTTAAATAAATTATTTGTTAAAATCCAATTCATATTTAATATAAAAAATTTGTAGAAAAACTTACAAGAGTGCTTCCTGAATCTGGAAATGCTTATCTACCCAAATCCATGTTTTCAAAGGAGAAAATTTGATACACATTTCCTCTGGGGTCTGGAGAAGACAAAGATGCCCACAGTCACCACACTGTTCAACAACATATAGAAATCCTGGCCAGTGCTGTAACACACAGAAGGGAAATAAGAAATATAAAGACTGGAAAAGATGAGACAAGATTTCCATCGTTTGCAGATAATATTAATCTACGTAGAAAACCCAATAAAGTCCAAAACTAAGAATTAGAGAGTACCAAAAGGGTGCAAGAGACAAGATATTATATCAAGGTCAATTGTACTTCTCTATAACCAACAATAACCAACTACAAAGAGAATATAAAACAACATGCTCTTCACAATAGCATAAAACACTATGAATTGTTTAGTAACTAAGCTCACAAACACTATATAAGATCTTCATAGAAAAATGTATAAAATCCTCTTAGAGGATGTAAAAGATCTAATAAGTGGAGAGATGTGCCACAATTATGCATGTGGCAAAACCACATTTGACTTACCCATTTCCAACCCTGCAGGGTCCTCTAGACCTCCTCCAGGAAGCCCTCCCTGACTCTCCGAGTAGGGCTTAGGGATGGCTGGCCTGTGCTACCCCAGCCCCTGTGCCTCTCTACCTTAGCACACTATCGCCTTCAGTCTTCATCGCCTCCGCCCTGCAATGTGAGCTCCCTACAGGCAGAGAATGGACTTTTCCTCATTCTGCATGCCAGCATTTTGCACAGTGCATGGGATATAGTTACTGCTCAATTAATGCTTGTTGCATGCATGAATAAAAGAGACACAGATCCTTGTTTGCATGCTCCCACTTATTTACTATCCACCAAGATAAACACAGGGACCATTTTCATCTAAAAGCAATGGATGGCTGGGCGCAGTGGCTCACGCCTGTAATCCTAGCACTCTGGGAGGCCGAGGCGGGCGGATCGTTCTGAGCTCAGGAGTTCGAGACCAGCCTGAGCAAGAGCGAGACCCCGTCTCTACCAAAAATAGAAAGAAATTAATTGGACAGCTAAAAATATATAGAAAAAATTAGCCGGGCATGGTGGCACATGCCTGTGGTCCCAGCTACTCGG
>RJWJ010000960.1:0-20757 GCA_004363605.1 Indri indri | reverse complement strand
CGGCACTCGCCCCAGGTGAGAGAGTGAGACTCTGTCTCAAAAAAAAAAAAAAAATAAAAATAAAAAAATAAAAGCAATGGATATGGTAATGAAAATAAATAAGAGGAAGATAAAGATGACCTATGAATCTTAGAGGTTTTTCATAGTCTCTATCCCTGGTCCCTTGTTCCAAACTCTGTCCTATCCTCTTGTTCTTCTTGTTTATTTGAGTATGGAGTTTTTGAAACTTCTCTTCGCCTTCTCTCTCATTTCTAGATGATACGCCTCACTTCCTCTAAGAAGATCTGTCTTTACAAGATTTAGCCTATTGAAGAGCCCCAGCATATTCAACACGTGATCTCACCTCCAAGGACCCCATATAATAGACTGACTTATCAAAGATCTTCACTGGCCTAGAAAAGGTGAATCCTGCAGGCTATTAAAATGTAAGCATGGCTGGATCCGACCCCAGCTATGAGGTTTCAGATTCTTTGGGAGGTGAAGTTCACGTGTGCAAGTGTGCCCAATATTTGTCAAGATCAGCAGCAGTATAATGGATTGTTCCCTAGGTGATCCTAGCACAGGACATCCTTTACACAGCTTCTCTCTGCAGTCAAGACTGGTAGAGTCTTTTTGATGGACTTTAAGGATGACGTCATGACACCATATGAGCTGGATTCCTGGCCAACGATGACAGTCCATGGCCTTCTTTAGGCTGAGCAAGAAAGCCAGACTAGACTTCCACTTGACCAAGGTGCCGTAAGAAAGAGAGCAGGTGTGAAAACAGTATTGGATTTATACATTAACACCGAATGTGTCCAAAACACAGTGTTTTAATTAAGCCACACACAAAATGGCTTCCACATTGGTTATTTTCATTAAGAACTAAGGCTACCACTCCATGGCAAAGAAATGTACTGGCAGAGTTATTGGATGTCTCCTCGTCACCAAAAATATACTTCGAAAGGAAAGTATTCCCCAAAATGTGACTTCAGGTGTTTACATACTGAAGAGTAAATGATTCAAAAATATAATATATTCTTATATTTTGTTGTTGTGGATGCTGTGGTGTGTTATCCAGATTCCTTTCAGGACTGAGGTTGGAGACTCACGGCTGAATCCAACCCCAGGATGTGTCACCTGGGGAAGGGAGATGCTTGGCTCAAAGATGACCCTCCCCTACCTGAGAGCAGCCAGTATCCACTAAAGGTTGGTGGAGGAGTATAAAGGCCCCTCGCCTCTACTGGCACTACTCTGAGATGTTATTCTGGCTCTGGAACGCCTTGTAGGACCAGTTAAGGTCTCTGTGGCCCCCGCCCATTCCTGCAGCCCTCACCCGTTGTGGGTGTTGTTCCCAGGTACCTTCCACAATAAACCTCCTGCAAAAGAATTTCAAAGTCTGTTTCCTGGGGACCCCAATCCACGACATCTGTCTGGTTCATGAATTATTTCACTGTTGTAGGACTTAATTCTCTGATTAGATTTTAAACTCTTATGATAAAATACAGTCTTAAATATTTTAAGATGCCACAATAACAAATACAGTAATAAGAAAAATAAATACTGGTTAGTTCTCATTTCTAATGTTCCCCTTTTCTAGCATGGGCTCAGATATCAGATGGCTTAGGTCGAGATCCTAGCTCTACCTGTTATTTAGGGGAAATCATTTTACTTTGCTAAATCTCAGTTTTTTTCCTCTGCAAAATGGGATTAAAAATAGTACTTCTCTCATAAGGTTGTTGTGATGATTAAATGATACAATCTATAATCTATCTTAGTACAATGCCTGGCACATAAGCATTCTATAAACAGTAGCTGCTGTTGTTAATGGCACAACACTGGTGCTGTTCTGGTGACCTTAGTTATTACGTTACTCAATCATCGCCTTCCTCCTTGCTTACTAGAACAGAAACTGGTCTTCCAATTTCTCAATTTTCCTCTCCAGTACGCCTCTCTAATTCTATGCAATGCTACCAAATTCATTTTCTTAAAATACGGCTTTCATTACATCACTCCTCCACTGACAGTTCTTCAGGCACTCCCGCTTACCAAGACCGTTACAAACTTGGCCATAGCCGTCCAACCACCATCCACTGGAGACTCGTCTTCACTGTCCTTAACCCGAGCTCAGCTGGACTTGCGCTCCCTTGCTTTCTGTGTCAATCCAAATGCTGCCCAGCTCCAAGTGGACCCATCGATCAGACCTCCCCTCAATCAGAGTCTATGGGTACCCCTGTCCTGAGCCTTCATGATCCTAACCTCTTGCATTTCCAATACCGTATGGTTTTGATCCCTAAGCTTCTAGATTTTCCTCAGATTCCATAATTGAGTTAAAAATCTCCCTTGATAACCTCTTCATCAGGACTTTGTGCAAAGGTTGCTTAGGTGCTTTTTTTACATCATTAAAATTTACAAAAAGATGGTAGCAAAAAATAGATTGGAAACCTCAGAAAAAAAGAAAAAATTTAGAACATGTTAGAAAAAAAAAGTGAATCCCACTCATCAATAACATACAAGACCAAGTGCTGAGCTGCAATGCGGTAAGGAGACATATGGAATTTGTCTAAAAGGAGTCAACTGGCTCCCAGGTTTGGGAGATTGATGCCTCTGAGTTATTTTTACTGGTAGAGATTCCAGTTTATGCATAATATTCGGGACATGGTATCAACAGTCAACAGTTCACAAATTCTTTACAAAAAAATCTCCCAGCAGAAAAGATTTAATTAAGCTTGACAGAAACTAGCTAGCAGCTTTCATAAATAATTGCTATTACCTAAAATAGGACCAACTCATAAATTGCATGATTTCAGAAATGATGAATCAGTAAAAATGTTTATAGAAACAACATTTTGATTAATTCCTTCAGACTAACAAATTCATGGCACATGTGATAAAGCGAGATTTCTACTGTCAATTAGAGAAACCCAGAAATCAAACCCTGCTCTCAAGTACAGCCCTTTGCATAACTGGTCCCAGATTTTGGCATTGGGAATTGCTTTCTGAGCAGCTCTTCCAAGATCAACTGCACCACACCTCTGGGTCTCATTCCTGAGACAGTTAGGTTCAAAATCACTTCGGTTCTCAGCCATGCTAACGGTCAAGTGAGACTGACCTCAGATAATGTCATGATTACTAAGAAGGGAAGACTTGATATGTCAAGCAACAAGTTATCTATAAGTAATTAATGGCTTCTTTTTCTGCACATAAGCTCAACAACAAAAATAACAGCAGTAATAATAAAGTAACATCTCCTCCATTACTAAGTGGGAATTAACATGGAAGTTCCATTTATCCAAAGCACAAATAAGTATTTTTGTTACAGGGCACTGTGTTCATAGCAAGTGACTCTTGAACTTCTATAAAAAACTAAAGGACCTTTTCAGCCATTAACAAATATGAAATTATTTTCGCTATAATTTTAGCGTCCGAATATATTCCTTTGAAAATGATCACTGTATGATAGCTGTAGTAACAGCCAGCTAATCAGAATATCAGTAAGTTAACACTCCAATGGAAATTCACACATAATTATTTAATAGGTAAAATATTACTATGTCATTCCCATAAACTACCTTCTTTTCTTTTTTTCCAAAATGCTCTATTACTGAATGAGTGCACAAAACAACTAACCAAATAACTCGAAGTTAGTGCATTATAGCATCTCAGGACTAAAAGGGACTTTCAGGGACACCCAAACCAATCCCTCTTCTGGGACAATTGTCCTAGCAGCTCTTTGGTTCTTTTCTATGTTAATGATCTCCACTGAAGTCACAAGAATCTTATATTCTTGTTTTCAGTCAATACTTTGACAGCAAGTTTCGATTGTTCCTGTTGAAACTCTGATTAAGTAGTACTTTGTCACTAGTACCTCTCACGCATTTAATTATATGCTATGTTTCACAGCAATCCAAAGTACCATTAATTATAAGTTATATCCTGACTTCGTGGATGTTAACATGTGAAAAAAATGTGCATTTTAGAACTGATAATGTATGGTGGTTTTACTGTTTAATTATACATGCAAAGAACAAGAAATCACGAACACACAGAATATGGAGCAAAGGACCCTGGAAATCATCTCGTTCAACATCCTACATCCCCTATGTTAAAGATCAAGAAATTTAGAGCCCAAGATGCCACACGAAGGAGTAGCCAATAAGGAGACTGGAAAACAGGCTGGACTCCCAGCCAGAAGTTGACCCCACTGTTTGTTAACCTTTTTAACCCTCCAGCCCACCTGAGGGTGAAGATGTGCCCCCACCATTATCAGTGGTCACCGGGGCAGTGAGTCAGGCTGCAGGGCTGGGTGAGTTTGGAAGGATGGCCAGTCACATGCAGCTTGAATCTATCTGCCCTGAGGCTTCATTTCTCACGCCTTGTACAAGGTTATACACAGAATTCCTAGATCTGTGTTATTTGTTACCACAATTATAAGGGTTGCTTCAGCTGAGTTACTCAGCTAGAACAATGAGCTACTCTTGGTGCCCTCCTAATGACAAATCATCAGGCAAGAAGATGACCTTCATTTTGGAAAGGACCTGGGGATTGTTAACAGTCTCCAGGCAAAATCTTGGTATGCCAATCTGACCAAAGCTGGACCAATATTTTACTGTGTTAATACATTACATGCAAATCGTGGGTCTTTGTAGATATGCACACAATCCACATGTCTCTACCTGTGTTTTGTGTCAGAGACAAGGAGGAAGAAACTATAACTATGCTTTCAAATACCAACAATACGTTAGACACTACATTAAGCATTTTACATTACTCATCTCACTTAATTCTTAACCACCCCATTTTATGGATGAGAAAACAGAGTATCAAAGGTGTTAGGAAAGTTTCCCAAGGCCTCAAGGTAGAAAAGTGGCAGAGCTGGGCTCTGAAACCCGGTTTGTCTGACCCCAAACACTGGGTTCTTTCCTCCATGCTTCCCTCTCAGGACCCTCAAAGGCCTTTAAACTGCAGCATCAATACAACCTGCAGGCACTGTATGTTTTTTTTTTCTGACCGACTTCTAGGACTACACAGGAATTTCCAAAAAGCTGTATGGAATTCTAGTCTTCTAGTCTGGTCACTCTTGATAGAGATGATGTGGAATGATACTAGCTGAACAGAAGTAATATTAAGAATTATTTAAATAACTTCGAACCTTAGTGAGGATTTCCCATTGTGCATTTGTTGGTAGTTGGAAAAATGAACCATTACCGTCAAACAGGCTTCCCTCGACGTGCATGTGTTTATTTCCGCCCACCTGAAACAGCGTGGGCTGTGCCATCTGCTTGTGTGTTCTGTATGGGGCAACACATTTGAAGACAATGTATGGAGTGAAGAGAAAACTTGAGCCACAGAGTAACAGAATAGATAGGAGCAATGGAAACTTCAATTTATATCATTGTCATGCGGGATTAAAAATTTGTGCCAGGCAAGCAGAATGTGACCAGAACATAAGTCATTCAACGACAAGCGTTTATGGAGTCTAAGGAGAAGGCTGCTGAGGGAGAAAATAATGAATTGGCTCCAGCCTAACTCTCCTGGTGCCTCTGTCCTCTCTGAAAATTTGGGCCTGGGCTTGTTTTCACAGATGCCGACTCTCCCCGCTCTGCTGGGTTTGCAGAGAAACCTCTTGGGTGCTTGACGGCGCTTCCACCTTTAATGTTTAAATCCTGGTTTGGCTTGTTAGATTTGAAAAATATGTAAAGATGTATGAAAGCATAGAAAATAATATCCAAGTAAAATTTTTCTTACATTTGCTTATATTTTCCTTTTTTAAGGAAACACAACATATTGATAACGTTGAAGAACCTTTTGTACCCCTCCCTGTTCACCCAGCGCCTCCCCAAGGCAGCCTGTGACGCAGCGGTGTGTCCATGCCCTTACATTGTATGTTTTGAGTTCTATTTAAAAATTTGCATAATGGTAACACAGCGTTAGTAGCTTGCTTTCTTCACTCTGTTTTGGGACCGAGCCATGTCGAAACATGTGCATCTAGTTTATTCATTTTAACTGCTGTTAAAGTGTGCACATGTGGGAGAGTTGCCCTAAAGTATATACCTAGAAGTGGGATTGCTCACTTTTATGGTGTGAGTATTTTCGATTTTATTGGAAAGTGCCTCTGTCTTTGAGTTTCATTTGTCAATTCACACCGTTTCTACATCCAAATAAGACTACCTCCAATAGCTCTAGGTTAAGAGAGAAGTTTTATGAAAACTTAACAGGGGCTAAATGAGCATCATAATTTTCTTCAAAAGACCACTTTGGGTACTTGTTGGTTTTAGATCTTTCCACGACTGCATGTGTTTCTAACGTTGGGCTAGGACCAGAGATGGAAAATAAGGACCCTTGTTGTTCAGAGGTGTGCGCTGATTGTTTGGGGTTCTTGGACATCGGCTCATGCCAGTCGGGTAAGAACTGGTAAATGGCTCCTTTGAGGAAAAAGATAAACAGAAATAAAGAAACACCAGAGCTAACTGGAAAATTGTTTTCATAATTCAATTTTGTTTTACATAACCTTGCTCCCCAAATGTTAGCAATTTAGCTCAAAGAGCTGTTAGTGTTATTAAATAGTCTCTAAATGTTGCAGAGACAGCTCAGCAAAACTCACGAATGGAGAACCCATTTTATGACCATTGTTTCACCTCTGGGGGTGGCTCACTGCATTTTGTTCCAGATCCCCAGGGCCCAGAGGTAATAACATCTGTATTTTTAAGACCAGCTTTGCACCACACCTGTGTATCAATTCCCCTTTTTGACTTCTGCCTCTAAACAAAAGCCAAATGTTTGGCTACAGATTTGGTTTCCAGGGTTCGGCTGAGCATTAAAGGCAGCAGCTCCAAGACTTCGCTGTTCTTACACACACAAAAAATGTTTAGGTGATATTAATTGAGTCCTGGGAAAGTTTAAAATTTAAATTCTTGGAGGAAAGAGAGATGAGAGGAAATGACAGAAAGGAGAAAAGGAGCAGGCAATGAGAAATCACCAACAAAAACAGAAGTTAAATCTAAGTAATGGTAAAAATTTGTAAACTAAAGTAAACTTTAAAAATTAGTAAAGTTTAATTTCATATGCTTCCATTAATTCATTTCTGGCTCGTATCTGATTTTATTGAAAAGGTCGATTACTATTAAATGTTCTAACATCAGCTGGAGGAGAGGCATTTGAGAGGGGGAATTTGAGGAATTTAAGAACTCTCAGGTTGGAGTTCATGTTAGGTGATTTGTTACCATAAACTTCTGCTGACATTTGCCATGATTTCACATGATACAATGTGAATCAATTCTCTAATTTTACAAATTATCCTCTAATAATTATAAGTAATTATAGATTGGCAACTCCCTAGTGACAGGTTGGAAGTCACTTTAAATTAATGGCTAAACTATTATGAACCCCTATTAACAGATACGGGTTACTCTGAGCAGTTGACCTAGAAAAAATGTGAATAGAGCCTCTAAGGGGCTTTGCCACACAGCAGCCCTAATCTGGAAAGATTCTTTGTTGAGAGTTAATCCTATTCATGATGAACAAAGTGCGGTGGTCACAGGTGCTTGGCGTTGAAGACTACTAAGTCCGAACCCGTTGCCCAATGCAGGAATCCCACCTACAGCTTCCCTGAACAGGTTATCCAGCCATTGCTAGAACATTTCCAGGGAAGGGAGCTCTTTGCATCTAGAGACAATTCCATTTTCTAGGAAATTCTTCCTTACAGGGGATTGAATTCAGGTTCCTGCTACTTCCACTCATGGGCCCCAGTCCCACCATTGTGAGCAGCACAGAACAACAGGTCTATCCCTATTCTCCAAAGCTTCCAAGATGGCACTGCCGTGTCCTCCTGCCTACCTCTACCTGTTCCTAAACCAGGCCATCTCTCACCCAACTGTCCTGGTCACCCTACCTATCGTATGTTCTGGTTTGGCAGTGCCCTTCCTAAAACAAGCTGCTCAGAATGGAGCACAATTGTGATCTGATCAGCAAAGCACAGGAGGAATATGATTTCTAAGGGCCCTAAATTTCTATAGTTAATGCATTCTACAATTTGAGTTGCTTTTTAAAACTTTTCATTGTGCTAGTGATTTTTATTGAAGGTCAGCTCAAATTTCTTGACCATTTCTAGATAAACTGCAGAGTTTTAAAACTAGCTATTTAAGTCTGTCCTAGATTTTTTTTTTAAAGGAACTACCATCAAGCTTAGATATCTGCAGTTCCTGAAGTGTACCCATCTTCCATTTTGAAAATGTGGACATTTGTCCATGTCCAGTCTTCCAGTTTCTCATTCAACTGGCACCTTTGCATTGTGGGTCTATTCTGGGCCAGATGTGTGCTGGGAGCAGAGAGTGGGACAGTGAGTGAGACACAGTCTCTGCCCTTAAGAAGCCTGTGTCTGGTGGGGAGAATCACGTGGGTGCACAGAAGGTTACAGTTCCGTACGGGGGCACATGTTTATCCACACTGCAGGGGCACTTTTCCCTGGGGTTCTGGGGCCAGCCTGCACACAATGAGCATTGGTGGGAAGCCCAAACTCATCTCGAATGTCTGGATGCTCCATCGGCTACCCACCCAGGGCTGCAGGTGCCACTCTGCCCTGTCATTTACACCCCTCCTCATGGGAAGAGCAATTTCCACCCAGGAAAAGGCAGAATCCAAGTAGGAACAGCCCTTGTTTCTCTTTGACATTGCTAACCCTGGGGCCCTAAGGAATAAGCCTGACCCTCTACTCTGTACCTACTTGCTCTAAAGGATGATGAAGATGATAAAGAAAAGGAAGTGGAGAAGTGGTTTCCATTTTTTTGAACATTCACTCTGTAAAGAACAAATCTCAGTTACCTTTCCAGTGGCACATTATCAAAGAATAAGGCAGCTGGACCTAAATCCAGGATTCTCACCCTTCAAATGCACACATGACCCTGACAGTTTGTTCTGTGGCCTTGCTTACCTGTAGGTTAACAGGACATCCCAATTATCTAAGAAGCTCTTTTTTCAAGAGTCCTAGTTGATTCCTGGGAAGGCTCTGGCCTTCCTGACTCTGTTTTCCTAAGTTCCAGCACCATGTTCATCTCGGGTACACGAGCCCCTTCTGCCCACTGTGAACATCCTGTAGCCTCATGGGTTTCTTTGAAAGTTTCCCTTCTTCCCCTCAGCCTTATTTTCTTTCAACGATGTTCCTCATCATGGTAAAGTGAATTGAATTTAGGGGTTTTGCCTGGTTGTCTTATGTTATCAATCTACTTACCACCCTACCTACATTTTATTTTTAATCTTCTATCCCTTGCGAGTTGTATTTCCCTTTGGGGTCTCTGACCAGGGCCGTTTATCTTTTCCAAAAATAGAGATTCCATGCATCACAGAAATCTCATTTCCACTTTTCCATTTACATTTAAAAGGGAAAAGTGACCTAGCCTGAGGGCAGAAGTGGAGAGCTATAAAAAATCGGCCAATTGTTTTCCTTCCCAAAACTGAATCTGCACAAGTTAATTTACATAGAAGGTGGCGTAATCTGAGAACTATTCTGAATGCCAGCCCTTTTTCAGGTCCTATTTTTGAAAATGGGGCAGTAGTTTGGTAGGGAGGGTTGCATCTTACTCTACGGGGACACATCATACACAGGCTTGTTCTGGTTACGAGAACTTACGGAGGGAAAAGCGCCCAGCAGAGTACCCACCCAGGAGTCAGCCTCGGTAAACTTGAACCTCCGGGGTGTTCACCTACACTCTGGTGGAGGCTTCTCTCCCTACAGGTCTGGCTCACTGCTTTACTCCTTTGGTAATTAGGAGTGATGGTGGCTGAACCCGGACTATAAATGGGTAACATAATAAAGTAAATGGTGGTGAGGAAATGCAACAAGTGGGTTGAATTCTTCCTGAACACTTCCAGGAAGAAGTATTTTATCGGGAGCAGACAGAAAAATATTTGGCCATAATAGAGTTGCTGGGTTTTGGAGAAAGATAAGAATAGGGTACTTTAGGGAGCAAGCATTTCTATTTTACCCCTCTGATGTCCTGCCTCAACCACAGAACTTCGGTGTCTGGGGGTAGCTTCCATACTTAAAAGTTGCATTAATAAATAATCCCTGCATTCTGGGGAGGACAGAGGAAAGAGTCTATTGATTTGGTGAGTTTACGGTCTAGACTACATGCAGCAAACTTCTATCCAGTCCATAGGCAGATATCAGTTACCAATAAACAAAGCCCAGATAAGTTATTCTTATACCCACACATAAAAGGAGACATATTGGTCAGCTGAGAATTTGGCCAAACATGACACTACTTTCTACCTAATCAGGACTAGTTTAATCGAGTAATAAATTCTGCATGGAACCTATGGCTTAGATGGGATGTAATCCTGTGTGCAGACAAAA
Organism: Indri indri; assembly: GCA_004363605.1. NCBI lineage: Eukaryota > Metazoa > Chordata > Mammalia > Primates > Indriidae > Indri > Indri indri. Next base: position 10,427 of record RJWJ010000960.1, on the reverse strand, counting down.
GAAATCCTTCAGGGTACAAAAGGGTTCATAAACAGGTTGTAGAGGCTAAAATGAGGATTTGATCAGGCTGGTTTTGCTTTGGGCGGGCATGGGGAGCTGTGAAAATAGATAAGGAGGAGAGATTTGGATAGAGAGATTGTGACTCATTTTATATATGTGGCTCCATGTGTATCTTCTGGCTAAAGGTTAACTGAGTCAACACTGTCAAAAGTAAAAGAAGACAATTGATAAATCAGTAAATCCTTCTATTTACGTCTTAATTCTCCAAATCAGAGTTTCCCAAAGTCGTTCTGAATCTTCAGGACTTAAAACGATGAAAATTGAAAACACAAACAATGGATGCAAGGAAAACAAGTTGGGAAGTGCTAAATCGTACAAAGTTAACCAAGTTGGCTTAGTGCGAGATATCCTGGAGTCGTTATTACGCCTGGTGAATCTCCAAGAGGGGCCAATCATACATAGCATTTCTTGAATTTATTTGCACATAAAACTCTTCCTGTGCAGGATTCTCCTAGGGCTTGAGGTCCCAAAACATGCTTTGGGAAAGGCTGCTTTTCACCAGTTCTGCTTATGTGAACACTACGCTCGTGACTGTGGCCATTAGCAAATGGAAACACGCTTGCTCTTCCGTAAGTTAAGGTGAAATTCACAATGCTTTTCAATTAAGGAAGCAGATTCCACAAATTCTTTACCTGGTTATACATGTGACCATGTGACAAAGGCTTTTATTTACCTTTTTGTAGGCCTTTATTAAACAAATAATAACCCTAAATATATAATTTTTACCAAAAGCACAATTTACGAGTTTGTTAACTCCTTCCTGCTGATGGCAATAGCATTCTGTCTTCAGCTACATTTATCAACCCTCAGAAACTTCATGAAAGAAACACTCGTCCGCCTTGCTCCAAGTTCTCTGGAGTACCCTGGATTGGGCCTTTGAACCCTATCAGTGCATTGACTCTCTGTTGGGAAGTAATTTCACAGCTTGGCCTCTTTCTGAGTGAGACCCTTTCAACTGTCAAATTCGGAAGGCACAGCAGACACGAGCAGAAGTTGAAGGGCCTCCCGTTCCAATCCCACAGCAATGCATCAGAAGTTTAAGCTGCTGCATGTCCCTCTTTTCTCTGTCAACAGCTGCAGCCATGGGACCCACCCCCTTCCATGAGTGTTGGTCCAGAAAACAGCCCGACAGTGTTAGGTTGACACACAAAGAATCCCAGCAACCTCACAAAGTCTGGGACACCAGTCTGGCTTTCTGTGGCCTGCCCTTTGAATTCCAGATCCTCCATCCCCGTAGAACCACTTTCTTTAGGAATTATCTATTTTGAGAAATCCTTCAAGGCACCGTCTCATGCAAGAGGTTTGCAGAAGTCTGGCATCAATCCCACTAGGAGGTGATCAGTAGAAATTATAAGTTCATTCGACCTTAGGAAGCCTCATTACCTCTTTTGCAAAAGGCTTTAATTCCCCTTTAGTGATCACACTGACAAAAGCAGACAGTGGTTGTCCATGACCCCTTCCCAAAGGTCTCCTAGGCCTCCTGGCCCCTCCCTGACCACACAGCTAGTGTTTCCCAAGTCTTTGAGGGTTGTCCATTTCGAGAGCACTGGCTAAGAGGGGATATCTTTCAAACGACCCAGTGTTCCTGAGATCCCACAGGCCTTAGCTGCAGGTGGTGCACGATACTGATTTAAATGCAGAAGTTCTTGGCAAAAAGCACTCATTCACCTTCTGCTCAGTCCAAACCTCCAAGACCTGATCCCTGCCTAATTTTCCAACCTAATTTATAGCCATTCCCCACCCCATGGGGAATGGGGTTTACATCCTCACCCAGCAGCCCCTGGGATCCAAGCATTCCAGACTATTTCCTGTTCCTTAATCTTATCATGCACATACCTGACTCAGGGCCTTCCCCTATGCTGTGAGCGCTGTCTTAATTGTCCTCTTTGGCTTGGCAAACAAAAAGCATCCTGTAAATTCCAACTGAAATGTCATTTTCTCTGAAACCGTCCCTGACCTCTCCAGGCAGGGTTGATCTTTTTTTCTCCTCCGCATGCAACATTAATCACTCACCTGTTATATTACACCATGGTCAGTTGTTATTGATCTGCGTCTCCTATGTCTAGACTGGGAGCTCTTGGAGGGTCCCCAGTGCTTAGCACAAAGCAGGTGTTCATGGGATGTTCACTGAAAACAGAGGACTGCGGGGGTTTCACTGTGAATGGGCCCACGGATTGCCAGGGGAAGGGTTGGCGGGGGAAATAGGCAGCAGCAGAATGGAAAAGGCTAGCCCGGTCCCACCCTTAACCTATTTCTAGAAGGAAATGACAGTACTTTCATGCTGGATGAAAACCTCAGAGCCCTCCCAATGCCCGATGCAGAAGGCGATCAACACAGCAATACCAGGAAACAGAAAGGACACAGAAAGGAAGTGCAGACTGGCCCCTGGAACTCTGACACCTCCGATACTTGTATCACATTTCCCGATTGCACACTGGCAAAGCGGCATAATAACTAAGGCACAGGCCAGGCATACTGGCCGGAAGTGCTTTTTCTTTCAAGGTATCTAAGAGCACTTTAAGAATTGCCAAGGCCTCTGCAAAGAGTTGCATGCTAAGAATCTAGTCTAGCACGTTGTTTATTCATGCAGCCTTCTCCAAACTCCAGTCTTTCTCTCTCTTTCTCTCCACATACACACACGGACATATCCACACACCTGTGAATGCACACACATGCATACATTTGGATGTCATATACATACATGTCGACTCATCTAGGGGCACCTTTTAGACTCTGCCACGCCCGTGACATAACTGCCCCTTCTGTTCTCCGTGCCCCTTCAATTTATATCTGGGGAGTGACCACCAGAATGTTACCTTTCCTTACGTAAGCAAAGAGCTATACAGACTGGCGTTTTATACAACATGGGGAAGGAGAGTCCATTAAATGCATGAGTCTATTGCGGTAACTGTGTATGTACATGTATACAAGTCACTAGCGTTTACACTTGAGCAGGAATGGTAGTAAATTATTGGAAAGAGTAATGCCCTGCATCCCTGTCACAACTAAGTGGAACCTGCCCCTACAATTACCCCCGTGTTGCAGGAGAGACTGTTTCTCAAAGGGCAGTCCCTTTGCTAATTTCAGCCCTGTTGCCAGAGGAGTTCTACTGTGAAAAAAATTTTCATTGCTTTGAGTGCGCTCCAATGCCTTCCTAAGAACCACTGTTCTTGGATGATGGTGGGTCTCTGTGGTTCATACATGCCTATGAAAAATCTGATGTCCTCTTGCACTGAAAGGAGCAATGAATACAAAACCAAGGGGAGAGATGGGAGAGTGCAGAAGGCACCCTCTGCAAAGAAGTGGCCTGTAGTGCGGGTGACACATCCTACTGGCAAGATGCCACCGTGGTTCTCTGCCTCTCTGCAACATACATTTCCTCGGAGCCATCGCGTGGTCATCATTATAAATTACTTGTCAATCTGATGCTTTCCCCTTATTGATAACAGTGTGTTCTTCTTTAAGCTAGGGGGAAAATGCGCATGACTGGATGTGCTTTGAAACATCATTTAAATCTCTTCGCAAACAGTTTTCACCTCTTTATTGTCAATGACAGTCTTGGATTCTATGCCAGGGAGCCTGCATTTAATTTGGTTTGCTTACTGGGCCCCAAACGTGCCTGAGTGAGTTTACATGCTCTAAGTGTCTGGCACATAGTAAGCACTCAATAAATGGTAGCTCTGATTGCTGTTTTTCTCATACTCTCTCCCTTTATGTGTGACCAAATTAGATTACTGGCCTCTTTGGGTCTTTCAAAAAAGCAAATGAAATCCATGTGGCTAGTCTGGCTACAGCCTCAGTTAAAGCTTGAGGGGACCCTGGCCAGTGGAAGTGCATCACCTCTGACCTTCAGGTCTGAAACACCGAAGAGATATGGGAGGAATCAGAGATACAGCTGAGCTAAGGACAATTCAACTTTATTACTAGTGCAATGACCCTTTCTACAATTATGAACTATACAACACTGTTTAGAAGGTGTTGCAGTGGGTCATAGTTGTTAACTAATTTGTATGAACTCCTGCGTGTTGCTTATTACATTAATAATTATTAATGACAATTAATAATTACATTACATTTTCTTTTCTTTTTTTCCCACTCTTCATATAACCAGAGTTCAGTTCATAAATGCTCTAAAGGACAGCAGTGTACTAAGAAAGAGTCCCCTGGTGTCAGCTGGTACTTAATCTTCACACTCATCACGGACAGAGAAGCTGGCACTAAGGAGAGCAGGCCAAGGGGACTGACAGGTGTGGACATTTGGCCCCTCCAAACCTCATGCTGAAATCTGATCCCCAGTGTGGGAGGTGGGCCTGGTGGGGGGTGTTTGGGCCATGGGGGCGGATCCCTCATGAAGGGCTTGGTGCCCTCCCTGTGATATTGGGTGAGTTCTCGCTTTCTCAGTTCACTAGAGAGCTGGTTGTTTAGGGGAGCCTGGCACCTCCTCCCACTCTTGCTTCCTCTCTCCCCATGTGACACACCTGCTCCTCCTTCACCTCCACCTTGATTGGAAGCTCCCTGAAGCCCTCGCCGGGAGCAGATGCTGGCACGATGCTTGTTGTACAACCTGCAGAACCGTGAGCCAAATAAACCTCTTTTCTTTATAAATTACTCAGTCTCAGGTGCTCCTTTACAGCAGCACAAAATGGACTAACACAGGGACCCTGTACTTCATGTCATTCTCCAGATATAAAATCCTCCCGTGGGGTCCATCACCTGGCCAGGGAGAGAGCGATGCGGCTCTCAAGTGAGCCCAACTGGGCCTTGGTTTTGCTCTGTGCCTTTCTGAGTGATTTGGGGCTAATGAAATAGTCTACCGCCCTCATTTTCCTTCTCTGTAAATTGGGGAGAATACTCATTGCATGACTATATCATGAGGATTAAGTGATATCACATTTTAAATTATAGTTTTCACTTTTGGAGAGTACATGGTGAAATGCCGGCAGTTGAAACACATTGGAGGAACTCTTTGGAAAGCCATTTACCTTTGATAGTGACCAGGGGACTTAAAATGCTCGTGGCCTTTGACCCAGCCATTCCAATGATGGGAACTAAACCTAAAGGTATAATCCAAGACAGGGTGAAAGATTTATACACAAGTATGTTTATCACATCCTTATTTATATTTACATAAAACTGGAAACAACTCAAATGCACGGCACCAGGGGGACAATTAACTAAATCATTGTGCACTCATATGATGGAATATTAGATATTGCTCAAAAATGATGTTGATAAAGAATTTGCAGTAACGTCAGAAATCTCCTTTGTAATGTTAAGTAATAAAAGGATGGTAGAGAATTCATATAATACCAGGAGGTACATCAGGATGCTAACAATGGAAAATTATTTTCTTCTTTCTACTACTTCTTGTGTTTTCTAATTTTTCTGCAATGAGCACGCATTTTAAAAAATGGAAAGATCACAAGTGAACTGAAACAATATGAACACCAGCCTGCAAACAGGTGTTCATACATGCCATACTGTAGGCATGTAGCAAATATTGGTCCTGTTCCCTCCCTTGGCACGCTCCACCAAGCCACCCATGCTCCCACTGGGTGAGGCTCTACCGCCACTGTGCTCTCCTGAGCACCCTCCTCATCTCCCGATTATAACCCTTATCATGCTCTGTGCTGTGATGACCACACACTTCTGTTTCACCAAAATGACCGTGAACTACATTAAGTGTGGACACCACACCTTTCTCACCTTTTCAAACTCGGTGCTGGGTGTGACACTTGGGTCTTAGCAGTTAGTCAAATGAGTGCACGAGTGAGAGTCTCCTATTCCAACTTCTTAACTTACCACAGTTCCCTCTCAAGGTCCTAGTCATTCGCAAACGCCATCCATCCTTGCCTTTGAGTGTTCTTGCAAGCCAGAACCTGTGCTGTGGTCTTTCTCGTCATCGCTTATCCCCAAGACAGCCACGCTGCCTTTCCCTGACCTTTGGAACAGCTCCTAAAGTCCCCTCTCCTGTGAAACATGACTTCCTCTGCCACTTCCCAGCCAGGGACTCTGCATCCACATTTAGCCACACTGGCTCTCTGGTCTCTGTTTCCAGCCAACGGCAGAGCATCTGCACTTGTGTCTCCTTCAAAGGCCACAAATTGAACTTAGTGGCCTCCAGCTGGCCCCTCTTTTCCCACCAACACGTTTCTGTGGGAGCACTGCAGAGCTTCTGTTCTCCAAAAGCCTCAGTGAATTCCTTCTTTTCCCCTCGGGTCCCCCAAAGCCAACCTGTCATTCAGCCCTGCTGTTTTTTTTTCTGAAATGTTTTCAGATGTATCTCTCAATTTTAAGGACAGCCGCATTACAATTGCCATTTGAAATATGTTATTTCTGGGATGTCTTGTTCCTTGGAGCAGTTTATCCTGCTTCATTGCTGGAGCTCACGGCCTCCATGTCGCATTCACCTTGCTGCGGAAGCTTACGGGACAAGGTATACAACATGAGTTATTGCACTCCCGCGAAATGCCCCATCCCCAAGAGGAACCAGAGTCAACAACAGAAAACAATACAGCTTCTGTGGTTTCCCTGCCCGGCCACTGCACAAAGTAGTTCAGAAGAGGTTTCTTGGAGAAATTTGTTTTGTCTTTTGCTTTTCACGAGGACCAAGGAGAGTGTTTGAGAGCAGGGAAAATAAAGTATCCCAAAGGCTCCACAAACTTCAAAACCCAAAATCTAGTCCCTGATCTTCTATCCCTAAGTGTCTCCTCCCCAAATCTGTCCCATCTTAGCTGCTGGCTACTCCAGCCTTCCAACCATTTAGGCCAAAGTCACCAAAAAACCCAAAACAGGGACAGCATTTTCTCTTGAACTCACTGCAGTCAAGTTCCTGCCCTCACCATGTACAGACATTTCCATCGCCAAGGTTACTAATGATGCCGCGTTACCAAATCCTATGGTCAATTCTCAGCCATATCTTTCCTGATCTACCAGAGATGTTGGGCCCAGCTGATTACTCCTTCCTCCTTGAAACACTTTCTCAGGTGGTTTCTGGCACAGCACACTCTGTTGGTTTTCTCCCCCACTCCCCTCTCTCTGGCTGCTACCTCTCACACTCATGTGTTTTCCTTCCAATTTCCTTGACTTCCACATTGGAACATCACAGGGCTCAGTTCTCTGACCCCCGTCTCTCCGTGGTCTACACTGGGCAATCTCATCCAGTCTCTTGGCATTAAATATCACATTTCATCTCCAGCCTGAAGCTCTCCTGAACCTCAGATTTTATACCCACCGGCTCTTCAACATCTCTATTTAGGTGTCCCGAAGGCCCCACAAACTTCACAATCCAAAATCCTGATCTTCCATCCCTAAACTGCTCTCCCCAAATCTGTCCCATCTCAGCTGCTGGCTACTCCATCTTTCCAACCGTTTAGGCCAAAAGCTTTGATGTCATCCGGCCACTCCCACTGCCGCCATGTGGCCCCGGGCCACCCTCTGCTCTCACGTGGGTCTGTTCCACAGTTAGCTAACTGACACCCTTTCTTCTGTTCTGCCCTCTCTTCATCTCTTCCCCACATGCCAATCAGAGTGATCACGGTAGAGCCAGATCTCTGGTTGAAACCCCTCAGGGGCTCCCATCTCAATCTGCATAAAGGCCAAACTCTTTAAGTGACCTATACTTAGGGTGACCACAAAGTTTCTCATCTAAACCAGGACATTTTTGAGGCTAAAATAATATGAGGACAATAGGTATAAATTTAGATTGTCCCAGACAAACAAAACACAAATTTAACCTTCCTATAATGCATTCCACCATCTGGCCCCTGCCAACTTTAGGGCATCATCCCCTTCTCTTGATCCTTCTGCCCCAGCCACTCTGGCCCCTTGCTGTTTCTTAAACATGCCAGACATGCACCCTTCCCAGGGCCTTTCTGCTTGTTGTCACCTCCGCCTGGCATGTTCTTCTTCCACCTGTCTACCTGGCTCTCCACCTCACTTCCTTCGGGTCTCGGAGCAACTGTTGCTTTCCCAGTAAGATCTTCCTCCACCATTCTGCTTAAAACTGAGACCCCTTCCTCATCCATTTCCTACTGACCTTTCTTGTTTTATTTTTCTCCATAGCATTTCTTCCGCCATCCTTTATAACAGTATTTTCGCTGGATATAGAATTCTAGGTTGACAGTTTTTTTTTTTTCCTTTTAGCACTTCAAAGATGCCATTCCACAGTCTTCTGGCTTGCATACCACAACTGACATTTTTAATAATACAAATATGTTCCCTAGCCTTGCTAGAACTTTCCTGGAGCTCCTCTAAGTTCACATGAGGCATTTGTTGATTTGATACAGATAACATTTCACCAGGCTCGGGTGAGGGTACCTTATCTTGCATCCAAATATTCAGGACCTTTCTGATTCTTCCTCTTGAACTCCCTGAACCACTGGCCTGAGGTCGTCCTTGGATTTAAGTACATTTGATCTGAAATTCTCAAACTGCCGCAGGGAACGCCATAGTGAATCCAACCGTGCTGCTCCATGTAGGGCACACACACCGTCGTGGAAAGATCGTGATAAAACTGTGCAATGATAAACAGACGAAAAGATGTCAAAGTAATCCACAAATTACAAAGTGCTGTAAAAAGGCACTGGATTGCTATGTTTTTGCCCTTTCAGATTCCTCACTGGCATAGCAGTCAGACCTTGCCTGCCTAAAGCGGAAGGAAGGGAAGGGCGGCGCCTGTCTGGGCTGAGGGTCTGGGCAGAACGTCAGCAAAACTCTGGATTCATCTCTCAGTGTCACCAGCCCACACTCGCTACGTCCCAGACTGACTTCATTATTTTCTCCTCCCCTTTCTCTTTCATGTCCATCCTCAGCACCTTCACATTTCTAGTCTTCCAGGATAGAATACCCAGAGTTAAAAAGGAGAGAAACTTAGGAAGGTTCTAGAACTCTTCCCTTTCGTTCGTCTGTGGCCAAGACTATTTTTGCTTTTTTTGTAATTCTTGCCCATATTTAGTCTTTCTCTCCATTCGCACTACTAAAACCTTGGCCTAAATTCTCCTCAACTCATGCCTGGTGGCCACTCTGCCTTCATACTAACCCCCCTTTGCACTGCCAGAAGAACCTTGCAGCAGCATCTCCCTAATCACCACTGCCCACCGCACCGAATGAAAACTCTCCCACCAGAGGGGAGGGCGTTTTGAGCCCCTTATAATCTGGCCCCTCCCACAGACCCTACCTGTCACAGCCCACCAGCTGCAGGCACCAGAAAGATCCCATCACGAGGCTCAGCCAGTTCCTGAGCCTCTGGGAGCCAGCAGGCCAGCACCCCCATCCTGCCCACGGCTGGGGGCCGGCAGGGGTCTTGCTATCTTTAATGCCAGTATCCGGTGTGTTACCTTCTACTCAGACTTTACTGTGTCTCTCACGACCCACTTGGTTCTATGCTGTCCGTCAGACAGCATCCTTTCATTTATAGCAAAAATATATTTTACTCTTTGACCAAAAGTTTGTAGCCAACCTCATTACTATGCTCTCACAGGGCCTGAAAGGACCGAAGGCAGTATGACTCAGGGGAACGAGCGCAGCTTTGGAGCTAGGAAGTCCTGGGTTCAAATCCCAGTTTGCCTTCTTACCACCAGCTTCATGATCCTGGGGATGTCACTTGATCTCTCTAAGCCTCATGTTTTTTCCCCCCATATTATTTTTTTGAGATATAATTCATATACCAGACAAGTTACCTTTTAAAGTGTGCAATTCAGCGGTATAGTCACAGAGTTGTACAACCACCATCAGCATCCAATTCCAGAACACCCATCACCCCGGGAAGAACCCCCACACCCATTAGCAGTCACCGCCCTTTCCCTCATCCCCCATCCCCTGCAAACCCCCAGTCTCTTTCTGGCTCTATGGATTTGGTTGAGCCTAAGTTTTAGTGATCTATAAACTGAACTTAACACTTCCCTTACAGGATTGCTCTGGGGATAGAGGCAACTTTTGCAAAGCTTCTAGATCAGAATTTGGCAACTAAGAGGACTTTAATAAATTACTAACGGTATGTTACTTATTGTTTCTGGCCCCTTTAGATTCCCAAATCTGAAGCCTTTAGCTCCAGACAGCTCATGTCCTTTATCGCAATCCTCACCCGTCCTGTCTATTCTTACCCCCCAGCTCATTCCTGTCGTCTCGATGTCTGCCTCTGCAAACTCAACATTTAAGATCCAGCTGATTTTTCCATTCTTGGGATACTTCGCTTAGTAGAATGCATTCCAACCCTATCCAGGAGTATACAAGAGGTGCTATATCACCATTGTTTCTTAAAGCTGAATAGTACTCCATGGTATACATATACCACATTTTACTAATCCACTCATGTATTGATGGACACTTGGGCTGTTTCCACACCTTTGCAATTGTGAATTGCGCTG